>JAPWTK010000647.1:0-221593 GCA_029963805.1 Aromia moschata
TTTTGGAATATTCGGTATTATCAGTGATATCAATACTTATAAAAACGTAACGGAACTGGACGCACGTTAGCAATTCCTTTTTGCTCCTTTTTCCTTTCAACGCCATAAATACTGCTTATAAACACGATAAGAATTCTAATTAAGAAAATACCGAAATTCGTCGCCATCGTTGGGGCTGTTCAAGAGGTGGCGGTAATTAGGAAACAAGCAATGAAATTTATTTATTACTCCTTCCGATTATTCACGGCAGTTGGCACGATTTCTAAACTTTCGCAATGAAAGAAATTGCGACGGTTATTTTTTTTGAAGTTTTATTTGATAAGTTCAACACGAATTATACTTTACGATGCTGGAAATAACTTCTCCATCAAATTAGTGTCTACGGTATTTACAGAAGGCGGCGTAGTATTGAGTGTTTAATATTTATTTTAATGTTCGGAAACGTTTTCGTTTTCCCGAAAACTTTTCTTCGGCGTTACTTCCGCGTAAGTGAGTGCTTTGAAAACGCTTGAGTTCACTGAAACTTGGGCAGTAAAAGCAGATATGTCTTTTATGGAGGGAGATGCGGAATAAGATTATCAAGGGCCATCAGGAACGATCGTAAGATCTAAATATTGAATAAATATTTAAAAAATCAATAAAAATAAAAAAACGCAAAATCTCCGTTAAAAACCTATGCATCAAGATTTTGACAAATACATCTGGATATATGTTCAGATCTTGTGGATCTATTCTGTCGTCAAGATTGGAACTAGCAAAAATTTCTTAATATTTTGCACACCTTGTATATCATCTACTTTTTAATATTCTCTAAATAATTTTCAATAGTGAACAAATTGGACGGGAATGAACTTTCCATTTTTGGTAAGCGCATCAATTTTCATTATTTCGCCAACTTTATAGTCACACGTTTCAGCGTAAACGCTGGGAAACATTCACCCATTCCTGCTGCAGACAATGATGGCTTGAGATCTCGTCACCGCCTCCAGCAGAAATTAGACTCAGGTGAGGGACGGAAATTCATCCTGTCCCAAAACTAAAATATTGCCTTTTCCTTTCCATAGGCGTTTCAGCTCGATTGATAGATTTTAGATCGTATTTCGCGATCTTCTCCCGTTCAGTCCTCTGAATGTTGTGGGTAAGTGGCACTGCCATGTCAGTGATGATCCCTCTTCATTGTTCCTTGTTGATCAGCACAATATCTGGTCGGTTGAAGTCCACTGTTCGGTCGGTGATGATTAGCCTATCCCAGTGTATCCCAGTGTGCTACTTCCGATTCCAGCACAGCTTCCGGAGTATATTTGTAGTATGGCCGAGCAGTCGCTAACAGGCCATACTTGAGTGCCAGTTGTTGGTGGACCATCTTCGCAAGTTGTTTGTGCCTGCCGAGATATGCTGACTTTGCTAGCGCGGGACACCCTTCTTTTATGTGTTCTATAGTTCCACATTTCCTACATGTGTCTTCGACGTCGTCTCGCAGGATGTGCTTCTGGTAATTTCTTGTTTTTATAACCCTGTCCTGAATGACAGTCAAGAAGCCTTCGGTTTCGGGGTACAGAGAGCCGTCGGTAAGCCATTTTAATGAATTTTCTTTGTCGATGTGGTCTGGCTGTAGCATTTTTGGAAAACGGCCCTGCAAAGCATGTTCACCCACTGTGTCTGGAGCTTCACTTTGTTGGTATGTCGACCGGAAGAAGTTCACATCCTAGGCTCAAAGCCGTGTATCCAGCGTCCTCTTGCTACTGCTGTTATTAGCGGGTCCCTGTTCGTTAGCAGCTTTCTTCTTAAGGAAGCTTCTTGATTAAGGCACTGATTTTTGATGTTCAATAGACCTCTCCCACCTCGTCTTCGAGGCTGGTAGAGTCTGATTACGGAAGAGTTAGTGTGCAAGTGCCTGAACTTAGTTAGGAGCCACTTGGTAAGTCGGTCGAGCTCATCGAGATCAGTAATGGACCACTTGACGATTCCGAAAGAGTATGTCAGCACTGGGACAGCCCACGAGTTGATGTCTTTGATAAGATTGCCTCCAGATAAAAGCGTATTCAGCAACTTTGTCACGCGGCTCTTGTATTTATCTTGGAATTATTTCTTCAGTTGTGTGTGGTTGATCCTGCCATCTTGACACACTCCCAAGTAACGGTATTGCTCTTCCGGTGGTAGTTGATGGATGTCGGCATATACCTTTGGATTGTTATGAGGTGCTCCCTTCACAATATGTGGCGCACTTATCCAAGACCAATGAGGTCCTGGCGATTTGCCTTGGTCCCACTGAATAGTTTTAGATCATCATAGGTGAGTGAGTGTTGCTCAGCTTCTCATGTTGATCTTGTACCCAGCTGTTGTTTTATTGAGTAGTGTAGATAATGGATTAAGTGCCAAACAGAATTGAGTCCCTGTGCATTTAAGCCAATGCTGATTATGCTCCCACAGGCTACTCATTCCATTAGTCATGTTTCCTTAAGAAATTTAGGGACAGTTTCTAATGGACCGTCTATTATCTCTTTTGGCTCCATTGTTGTAGCCCCAAAATTCGAATGTCTAACAGCTACCAAACTTGGGCATTCACATGTGTGGAAGAGAGTTTCTTCATCCTCTCTGCACCTTCTATAATCGGGATCATCAGAAGCACATCAAAATCGATCAATCATTCTTTGAATGCAGTGGTTCAAAATTAGGACAATTAGGTTAAAATTCGCACGAGGCCCTATTGATGAGCAGTTTATCTTCGACTCCCATTCCTACTTGCATCATGATATCCCGCCCATATTCAAAATGAGCTTAGGTTCGATTTAATAGCAGTAAAAAGCCTATACAAGGATAGATGCCGCTTGTAAAGCCGAACTTAGCAAATTAACCTTCCATTATTTAGCGCAGACCACGCATTCGCATTTGCATTATCATAAATAATTATAACCATTCATAAAGGGCGTCCCCCATGAGTCAATTGATTGCCCCGCAGCCAAATCACACACAACGCGGATAAATAAAAGCTTATTTACGCCAGTGCCGAATCAGCTATAATTATTCTACCTAATTATTAACCCGATATGTCACGGTCCCGGTAAAAGCGCGATTTATAATTCAGTGTGCCGTATAAAGTACGTTCAAGCAGGTAACGTTTTATCAAAAATCAACGGGGAGTTAAGCATAAATCGATTTTGTGCTGCACCACATGGGTTTAGTTCCAACACACCTCACAGTTTCGTGGAATTGGCACTATACGTCAAAATAGGCAGAGAAAGTGCTTAACCATATAGTCCAATCAATAGGTAGAAGAGATATTCTACCTATTCTAGAATAGGTATTCTACATTTTATTTACGCCCTGTATGTCCACTAGCACTTACGGTCGTAGTTTAATTAGAGCCTTCTCATCACCGGCGACAACATTTTTAAAAATGATCGACACGAATTCTGCAGGAGAGAAGTGTGTGCAGATTTCAGTCATCCTGGAATTCTGAACACACTAACTGTTAGTCTAATCAATCTGTCACGACCCAATGTTATATTTCCCAAAAATCCTAAAAGGAAACAAAAAATATGGTGAAATAGGACAAGAAATTCTAAGAAAGATAACGTTTTTTTCCTTTTGGTCGTAAACGGCGAAGTTAACCTAAAAAAATTTATAAAAAGTCAAAAAAACCTCTAATTAATTTAATACCTACAACTTTCTAATTTAACTTTTTCCGATCAGAGTTAAAGTTTTTTTTTATTAGCGAAACGCCGTTTTTTTGACATTTATGAATTTTTTTAGGTTAACCTCTCCGTTTACGAGCAAAAAGAGAAAAACGCTATCTTTCTTAGAATCACCGTTTTTATATCACCATATTTTTTGTTTCCTGTTAGGATTTTTGGGAAATATAACATTGGGTCGTGACAGATTGATTAGACTAACAGTTAGTGTGTTCAGAATTCCAGGATGACTGAAATCTGCACACAACTTCTCTCCTGCAGAATTCGTGTCGATCATTTTTAAAATGTTGTCGCCGGTGATGAGAAGACTCTAATTAAACTACTACCGTAAGTGCTAGTGGACATACAGGGTGTAAATAAAATGTAGAATAAACTCTATATCATTTTTTGGAGATAAGTTTTTCAAAAGTTGCTCGGCTAGCTCGATTTTATTTTTCTAAAAGACGCATTTCTCTGTAAATAACACGTCTAGATTTTCTTTTGTTTTCTAAATATGGCGCCCACGGCATCGGCATATTATTAAATTTTCTGGGTCGATGATTATGAATATGATATCAAAATTTATTTGACAGAATGTCAGCTGTCAACAAACTATGAAAATTCCTGAAGAAAGTAAAGACTCAGAGTTGCTGACCACAAGCATTTTTCTTCAAATGGTCTGCATATCTCCTTTCTTTTTTCATTTGCATGATTTTTTAGCCGAACAATATGTTAAACTTGTACAAGAGCTTATCAAGAGTTTCATGAACCAGAGTTGTCCGATGAGTTCCAAGCTACATCTTTTCCATTCTCACATAAATTTTCTACAAAATCTTGCACATTACAGTAAAGAACAAGGTGAAAGCTTCATCAAGACATTAATAAATATAAACTCGTTATAACTGTCGATGGGAGACCCATATGATGGCTGACCATCGATGGACATTAATGAACTGAACTAAAATCACAAAATGAAAGGGATTCGTAGATTATTTGAAAAAAAAAGGAGAGCGCTATAGTAAAAAAACAACGACGGATAAATGCTTGAATGTCAGATACTTTAATTTATCATTGATACATTAAATGCTATAGGATTAAATGCTATATGATATGATAGCAGCCCTGTGTTCACCAATTTTATTTTTTGAGGCACCAGTTTTATTTTGTTTTAGGCATCAATTTTATTTTTTTGGTCAGAGTTCTGACCAGTGACAGCTGTTGTTTCTTGATCCCAGTGGTAATAAAGGCTGGTGATAAAGGGCACAGGGGCACGTGCCCAGCCCAAATTTCAATAGAAAATATTTCTTTTGTGTTAATTTACTATAATTTACTGTTACAATAATATCAATTAATTGTATACGACAAACTATTCATATTATAATTATTATTCCTTTTATACCACAAATAATGATTTTTATCACATACATACATATGACGGACTATCGATCGAGCACCGAGCCACCATAGTCTGAATTCGCATCGTGCCACCGTAGTCGCATTTCGCGAGCGTGGCCGAGGGCACACAGTATCCCAGCTCTCGTTTTTAATCGGGCTTTTTCGGTGACTGGTAATATCTGGAGACCATTGAAGAACACAGACGTCGTTAAATCGTTTGAAAATCAGCTGAACGGGTCACACTTGTTGAGTGACCTTTTTTAGTGATTGTTTATTTTCTTCGCTGAGAAGTGTGTTTTTACTGTTTTTGATTGTGAAACGTTTCAAAATGAATTCGGTGGACTTTTTTATTGACTAATAAAGACATTAAATACGAGATCCGAACGGAAATTAAGCGGTTAGGAAGGCCGATACCCGATTTGATTATTTCCAAAACAGATGTAGGAAAATCGCGAAATTATTCACGAAATTTTATTACTAGTGTCTATGACAGATTTAAGTGGTTATTTGTCCTAAAAGAAACAAACTGTTTTCTTTTATTTGTTTAGTGATGGGTGGCAACCAAAGTACATGGACTCAAGAAGGGGTGAGTGATTTAAAACATTTAAATGAACGAGCTAAGAAACGTGCTAGCTACAATGAAAAACATCTTAGATTTTGGTGTGTTGGGAAAGGTAGACATAAGGCAACAACATGATAGTGCTTATCGTGAAAATATAAGACGTCACAATGAAAATATGGATAAAAACAAACATATTTTAAACCAAATGATTAATTGTATTAAATTTTGTGAAACAAATCCGGGACTTTAATGAAAAGGCGATTAACATTTTTGTGAACAATAAGGACAGGCGAGCTGATTTCCTCTACAAATAACAGTAAGATACCTATATCAATTTTTTTTCACATGTTGCCACCCATTATTTTAATATATTTAAACCTTCGATATTTTTAAACCCTAATAATTATTTCAAAAAGCTACCCAATCCCAAAAAATTATTCTTGTGAAAATCTACATTTTTGTATAAAAAGAATTTTTCATTGAAATTCTGAAGTGTCAGTAAAACGCATGACCTTGAAAAGTTTAAAAATGTTCGCCTGCGGCGCCATTGGTAGCTAATAAGTAATCCTACTGACACACCCTGTGCCCACCCATGTAACACACCCACGAGCCGCCACTGCTTAATCCATCCATACCTTCTAACTACAAAGGCAATTGTTAAACGAACGAAATGTTTTAATTAGAAGCAGTTTGAAAAGTTATGAGGAACCAAACTAAGATATAACGACTACTGGAAGTATTAAGTGATAATTACGCAATGTGCCATGGCTTGAAATGCCAATTTGCATGAATTACCGAGCATTAAAGGCGTGATATTTAGTCTTAGTCATCTGTGGAAACGCGACTTGAATAAAGGTATCAAATATAACGAGGGTTAGCGATGATCTAGGAGGGATGACGATGATATCAGCAACGCAAGGAGATGGGTTTTACCTGAACGAAAACTGATGTAGAATCCGTAATTTCCTAGATTTAGTTTATCAAAGAGATACGATATTAATTAATGATTGCAATCCAGGCCTTCAATACACATTTCATGGTACAGTCTAGATTGGCATGATTTCACGCAAAATTTTACCAACATTTGTATACAGTGTGTTTCAAAGATTTTAAAGGCGGTCAATTTTGGAAGTCAAATTAAGGCTTTTTTGTCCTAAAATGCACCCCCCTCTAAGCTACAGCCGTCTACGTTGCACGAAAAAGTCGATAATTTTCAACTGTGACTGAAGTTACGCATAAAATCTCCTGACAATTAGCAAGTCCCTGTTCTTTTAGGCACTCTTCATTTTTTGTCTCAATGGCGTAAAACTAAATTTAGGAGGGAGATTGAGATGAGTCTACACTATTGATGGAAAACTCATACCCGAAGTTATAGCACGTTTGTATAAAATTAGCTAATTGCAAATGTAAGGTAAATTTTATGTAATTATTATATTTCATCTAAAAAGGAATACGGTCAGTGATCACTAAAGCCGACTCTGTATTTTACGTATTCACGATTTCGACCCGATGGTAAGTTACCAATAAAGTTAAGAGAACTAATAATAAAGATGTCATCACGCTAAGTCAAATAAATCGACGTTCTCGAGAACCGTATGAGGTTCACATGTGTTGAGAATCATCGGGCGGGGATTATGTTGGAGACTCTAATAATAAAATGTAACTGTGATCAGACAACCGCCATGCGGTGTCTAGAGATAGCCGGATTCATAAGGAAAATCTACTATAAGTTTTAAGAGAGGGATGGCTATATAGTTGTTGGAGGGCGAATTAATGAAATTATAAGGAAATTTCTCGAGTTTACCATTGCGTTTCTGGTCACAATACCGTTCCATGATAAAATAACTGATAATTTTATGTGGTCAGTTTATAAAACAAATTTACAAAAAACACGCAATTAGTTTGTTACAACATTGTACCTAAAATAAAAACTTGATAAACTTTGTACTCACTGAATTTAAAATCAGTTTTCAAAGAATGTCAAATAATAAGCCTTATTTCGTATCCGAACGCAATCTAGTACATACGAGGTGTGGCTATTAAATAACCTGATGCTGCTATCAGCGCGCTGCGAGCGTGTCGCGACAAGTTTGAACAGAACTATGTCTGGTGATATAGTTCCCCACCCTGAGTTCGCTGGACAAGCCAGTGGGTCGTTCAGTTTGACTGTAGCAGTCGTTACAATTAGTCTATGCACTAGTTAATCTCAAGTTTCTTGTTAATCTGGGGAAAACTTATACAGAAGCTTATGCAATGTTAAAAGAATTGTACGGAAATGAATGTTAATTCCGCACACAAGTTTTTGAATGGTTTAAACGGTTTAAAGAGGTATATGAAATGAAGACGATCCGCGCCCCGGACGGCCCTCAACGTCAAAAACGGATGAAAACATTAAAAAAGTCTGCGAAGATCGTCGTCTAAGCATCCGAGGGCTTGCTGAAATAACAGGGATCGACAAAGAATGTGTTCGCCAGATTTTGCATGAATCGTTCAACATGCGCAAAGTTTGCGTAAAAATGGAACCAGCTGACAGAAGGGATTTCCAGCACTGCTTTCAACAATGGAAAAAGTCGTATGGAGCAGTGTAGAGATCGCCAAGGGGAGTACATTGAAGGCAAAAAAGTTGCTACTTTACTTGGCAACGAATAAAAAGTGTTGTGACAGCAGTTCGGTTATTTAATAACCACACCTCGTATTTAGTTTTCTTTGCATTAGATTCCACCTTTTATATATTTCTGTAAGAATACACATAGGCACTTACATCCATTTTTTTTTTGGAAATAATGGCAAGAAATCACCCATGAAGTAAAAAATGCACCATGAAAATATCTATGAAAAATTCTGCTTTTTTGATATAAATTTTAAATATAAGGTAAATACAATTCATTTATAGACAATGCAAATTTGATTATACACTTAAATATCTCAGTCTGTAATTTTATTTTTGAAAGATTTAATACTTACAGTCATACACGTGTCTCACATGGACGATATCTAATAAAATAGAAATTCGGATCTATGATATCTGATGGTGAGCTGATGGTACGTCCCTCTTCATGCATTGAATGGGTATGTACTACTTAATAATTATGTTTACATATGAATCAATCTCGTACATATATTTTTTTCTCGATATGCAAACGTGATTAATAAATAAGCCGCGATCGTATTTGTATATTAAAAGGATCAGGTATTTCAATCTAATTTATTCTGCAATCCCTTACAGATAATGAGAAAGGGATTTTTTTACTAACGCGTATTTATTACAGTGGCGGCTCGTGGGTGTGTTACATGGGTGGGCACAGGGTGTGTCAGTATGACTACTCATTAGCTGACAATGGCGATGTCATGCGTTTTACTGACACTTCAGAATTCCAATGAAAAATTCTTTTATACAAAAATATAGACTTTCACAAGAATCATTTTTGGGATTTGGTAGCTTTTTGAAGTAATATTTAGTCACGAGGGTTTAAATATATTAAAATAATGGGTGGCAACATGCGAAAAAATCTTACCTTATATATAGGTATCTTACCGTTATTTGTAGAGGAAATCAGCTCGCTTGTCCTTATTGTTCACAAAAATGTTAATCGCCTTTTCATTAAAGTCCCGGATTTGTTTTACAACATTTAATACAATTAATTATTTGGTTTAAAATATGTGTTTTTATCCACATTTTCATTGTCACGTCTTTATGTCTACCTTTCCCAACACACTAAAATCTAAGATGTTATGTAAATGTTTTTCATTGTAGCTAGCATGTTTCTTAGCTCGTTTATTTAAATGTTTTAAATCACTCACCCCTTCTTGAGTCCATGCACTTTGGTTGCCACCCATCACTAAACAAATAAAACAAAACAGTTTGTTTCTTTTAGGACACCCACATAACCACTTAAATATGTCGTAGACACTACTATTAAACTTTCGTGAATAATTTCGCGATTTTCCTACGTCTGTTTTGGAAATAATCAAATATGGTATCGGCCTTCCTAACCGTTTAATTTCCGTTCGGATCTCGTATTTAATATCTTTATTAGTCAATAAAAAGTCCACCGAATTCATTTGACACCGCGGTCACTCAACAAGTGTGACCCGTTCAGTTGATCTTCGAACGATTTAACGAAGTCTGCCCTGTCTGCAATGGTCGCCAAACTTTACCAGTCACCGAAAAAGCCCGATTAAAAACGAGGGCTGGGAAACTGTGTGCCCTCGCCCACGCGCGCGAAATGCGAGGAATTCAGACTACGGTGGCTCGGTGCTCAATCGATAGTCTGTCATATATATGTGATAAAAAAAATTATTTGTGGTATTAAAGGAATAATAATTAGAATATGAATAGTGTGTCGCATACAGTTAATTGATATTATTGTAACAGTAATTTATAGTAAATTAACACAACAGAAATATTTTGTATTGAAATTTGTACTGGGCACGTGCCCCTGTGCCCTTTATCACCAGGCGCCACTGATTTATTACCTCAATGATTTATCTTCAAACGTAGGCCAACTTGTACCGAAGTCCGGCCGAGAAATTCCGTAATCAATAATCATCATCTTGCAACGCGCTTTTTTTAAAGTAGCAAGTTCATTCTCAAACTGAAGGGATATAAATCATAACCGGATTTAAAAAAATAATTTAAGTAATCTTATTCTAAGCTCCCCAAAGAGATTTTTAATGAACTAAAGAGACTGAAATATGCGAATAGATTAATTTTATAATCAACCTGAAAACTTTCCAAACTCCGCGCGAAAACATCTGTAATGTAATATTACGTCATAAAACTCGCATTACGAATATAATTTAGACTTTAAAAATGAATTATTGCACGCCGCAGAAGGAGAGAGGGAAAAAAGGGACGAAGAGGGAATTTGGGTTCTGGGGGAAATTTAAAAGTCACTTGAAAAATACACAATAGGGACTTTATAAAAGACTTATTGTGAAACTTTCTAAAATAGTAACGGGCCTGATAAAACTGAAGTTCTGAATATAGCCTGAGCTCATTTTTATTTAGGTTGTATAATAAATGATCCTCCTTAGAATCTGAAATTTTGTAAATAGTTTCCGGGAGGCAGCATAATAAGGGTCGGTTCATATTTAATACTGTCGCGTACGCTACCTTCACGAATAAATATTGCAGAGCCGCGCCTTCGCAAGACGGGATGCATCCAACTTTTAAGATATACTTAGTTACTTTCATATGTACCTCGGTACCGTGTTTGCCATGAATTAATCAGCGTCATTCACTAGCGTACTTTGAAGTATGTACATAAGTTTCATTACGATTCATACGGCTTGAAGAAAAACCTCGATATTATGTACCTACCTACGTCACAGGTGGAACGTTGTTTTTTCCTCATTTGCCTCATATTAAATCGCAACATCGGATATTGGGATTTCACGACAGAGACGGACTTGCGTTTTTGTAAATATTGGCGACAATTTATTAAATATATTATTCGAATAGAATTGCAATTCAGTATTGTCACCTTCAAAATAACTTCCTTGGGAAGCCACATAGCGCTGAAGACGGTTCTTCCATTCTTCATAACAGTGCTGGAACTCATATACTGGAATAACCTTCAGCTGGTCGGTTACAGCCTTTTGGGTGTTCTCTATGGTCCCAAAATGTCGGGAAGCGAAAAAAGTCACAAGGACTCAGGTCAGGCGAATAAGGAGGCTGAAGGGCCACATAAATGTTTTTACTGCCAAACACTTTTTACTGAAATGGCTGTGTGACAAGGCTCATTGTCGTGATGCAACATCCAGTTGTTCTTGATGGTTGGTCTCACACACATGACCCTTTTTCGAAGTTCTTCTGTAAAAGTGTTGATTTACTATTTGACCTGGAGGCACAAACTCTTTGTGGACAATTCCCTGGCTATCAAAAAAGCAAATCAGCATGCATTTGATCTTCGGCTTGCTCATTCTTGCTTTTTTGGGTCTTGGAGATCTTGAACTATGCCATTCCATGCTTTGGCGCTTGTTTTCCGGATCGTACTCAAACACTCAAGTCTCATCACCAGTAATGACACATGTCATAAAATGGGGATCATTTTCAATCGATTCCAAAAAGTCAAGTCACCTTTCTCTCCTGATGTTCTTTTGTTGTTGCGAAAGATTTTTTGGAACCATTTTTGCGCAGATTTTTCTCATCCCCAATTCGTTCATCAAAATCTGATGATCTGATAAACACTGGTGTGATTCAAATTTAAGTCTTCCCCCGATCATTCTTGTCAACCGATCATCTGAACGCACAAGATCCCGTATTCTATCGACATTTTCATCGGTTCTTGAATATGAAGGCCTTTCGCTGCGTGGTTCATCTTAAATCGACTATCTTCCTTCTGAGAATGTTTTAAACCACCGAAAATCCTGAACTCTCACCGTCTCCGCAGTGTTGCTAAATCGGAAGCTACGTTGCCAGTCTCATTACTTAATTTACACACCTCGTATTTTATCTAATGGATACACTTTTAGAGGTTTATATAAAAGAGTCAGAGGTCACAGATGGATGTGGTTATAAAATAAATCAATGTTGTCTGAAGATGGGTGAATATTCGTGGAATTTAACGCTAACTGCAATAATATTAGTATCTCTGAACACTGCTGAATGTTGGCAAGAAGCATACTAATATTGAAACCGATAAATTATTGTTAAGGATGGTAGACTTTAATTGAACAAACATCCTACAAGGACGAGGTAAGTATATACCTGTATAATTATTTTTTTTATTCTAGTTGTCAGAAAAAAGAGGAAACTACCCAATTGCTATCTCTCAAAAGATACGGATGTAATATCAGCTCGTAAAAGATCTGAATTCTCATTTATAACCGACTAAATTAAATTTAATTTTATAACAAGTCGCAATGAAACATCTGCAAAAAAAAAACTTAAACTGTGTAATACAGCTGAGTTGTTACTATTATTGCTGAGAGACGTCTTTCGTGCGCGTAGTTGAAAAATAAAAAATACAGACACTTTTCACGAAACAAATTATTTTGTGAAATTAATTTATTTCGAGTCTCTCTCACCGTTTCCTGCATTTAAATTTTACTCGTATTAAAAAAAAACAAAGGTTTTCAGTTATGTAGCCATTAGTTATTCATTAAAATTAGATATAACGCAATATTACAGAGAACGATGTTGTAAACATTTATTAACAAGTTTTTAATAACAATTTAAATAAAGTATTAAGTGTACAATGTAAAGGAGATGACTGCAATCAAAGTGAACAGAAAAAGAAAAGTCTTAACATTGATGATTTATATATGATGTTTATAATTTTGCCAAACCGAGAATAATGGGATATTAATGTTTATGTTTTTCTTAGTACAATCTGAGAATGCAAATTTTCATAGTTTTTGTTGTAATAAGTATTATTAGTATTTGGAGCATTTCATGCCAACGAAGTGAGGTCAAAAAAAATATATGTTTGAAACATATCACAATCGATAGTACTTGCTAAAAAACTAATTTCCCTAAAATTTTAGACTTTTTCAGTAAATAATCTACATGAGAATTAAATAAAAAATCATCATCAATAATTAGACCCAAATTTCTTGATGATGAAACTATAGGTAAGGAATTATTATTAATTTTAACCGAAAAACACAGCTCCACAAAAAAAAAAATTCATTTGTAGAGGTCTGACTATATACACTATATGTTTTTTGGGTCGCTAAAACCGAAAGTCCAAATTGATCCATCAGATCCGGTTCTTTTCCTAACCTTAAAAGACAGGCGTGAAACCATAAAATTCAAGCTAAAAATTATATAATTTGATAAAAACCCAAACGAAATCCCATAATCATATATGTATTTCATCAATTCCATAACCATATAATCTCAAAACTCAATAACCTTAGGCCCCATAACCTCAAAAACCCAATAACCTTATGATTCTAAAACCCCATAACTCAGTAAAAAAGAGACTTATACGCGTTTAAGCAGTGTAAATCGATATGTTTCAAACGGATTTGCCCTTCAATCCCAATACCACTTAACCTCAAAACCGCGTGATCCTAAAACCTCATAACCTCAAAAAATCCCATAACCTTTTGATTGAAAAACCTTATAAACCAGTAAAAAAGAGACTTATACGCATTCAAGCAGTGTAAATCAATATGTTTGAAACGGGTGTTCCCCTTTAACCTCTTTTACCCTTTAACCTCTCTTAAAACCTCATAACCAAATAATCAAATAATCATGTGACCAACAATGGTCCACGTATTTTCGCCACAAAACCTACATTTTGCCGAACCCAGGAACAACGTCGTGGACGTTGTAGGCTTCTGTTCCCTTCGGGGTGCTTTATTTACCTGTAGTCCCCTCGCCTCTCGCGAGTGAAAAAAAGTAAAATGAATCGATAAAAATCAGAATGGAAATAGAAAAAAGTGATATTAAATTTTATTCGTCGGTGTTAAAACTCAATCAGATTTAGAACCAGTTTTCAAGATTATGAAGTTTTAGGATCACGTGATTTTGAGGTTGAGTTTTAGTGAGGTTGAAGGGCACACCCGTTTCAAACATATTGATTTACGCTGCTTGAATGCGTATAAGTCTCTTTTTTTACTGGTTTATAACGTTTTTTCAATCACAAGGTTATGGGATTTTTGAGGTTATGAGGTTTTAGGATCACGAGGCTTTGAGGTTAAGTGGTACTGGGATTGAAGGGCAAATCCATTCCAAACATATCGATTTACACTGCTTAAGCGGCATATAAGTCTCTTTTTTACTATAGTTAAAATAGAGTTATAGGGTTTTAGAATCATAAGGTTATTGGGTTTTTGCGGTTATGGGGCCTAAGGTTATGTAGTTTTGAGATTATATGGTTATGGAATTGATGAAATACATATATGATTATGGAATTTCGTTTTGTGTTTTTATCAAATTATATAATTTTTAGCTTGAATTTCGTGGTTTTAGGCCTGTTTTTTTGAGGTTAGGAAAAGAATCGGATCTGATGGACTTCGGATTCGGTTTCAGCGACCCAAAATACATATAGTATACATAATCAGATCCCTGCAAACGATTTTTTTTGTGGAGCTGTGTAATATAGGACTTTTTTTCATTCATTTTCAAATTGTCATTATGATGTCAGTATACATCCAAATTATAACTTTGGGTTACCATTGTACGTTATTGTCATTGTTGCACTAGATTCTAATCATGCGAATCTCAGAGGACGTTGTACAAGTTTCTAGAGCTTTTTGAAGTGGACGAGACATTCCTAACAACGAATTGTAAAGTGACTGTTACAAGATGAGTTCGATCGAGTCTGATGCATTTAAATCCGTATCTGAGCAATGCACACGTAATATTCCTAATAGCCCAATCAACGGGGAGAAAACTGGTCACTAACTGTTATCAGCAAGCAAAAAAATGGTCGTATAGAGAAACAAATTCTAAGAAAGATAACGTTTTTTTTGCGACTCGAGTTTTAATGGCGAACATAAACAACAAAATTCGCACATGTCAAAAAAAACGGTTTTTTGCAAAAAAAAAGCTTCAAGTCCTACACAAGAAAGTTAAATTAGAAATTTGTAGGTCTTAAAAATGCGCGTCGAATGAGATGTGAACGAAAAAAATCGGTTCATAAACATTTGAGAAAAATTTAAAAAAACGTCAAAATTCGCTTTTTTTGTATTTTTTGCTGTATAAATTCCAATTTTGTTTGAACAGACTTCTGTTAACTAGAAATACAGCCCAAGACAAGCGGAAAATGACCCGTTTTTCAGAAATTAAAAAAAGTTTTATATTTCGAGTTATATAAAAAAAAATACGTTTTCAAAAATCAGCTTTTACAGAGGTAAAAATGATCGTACAGAAACGATCGTGGGCTCATTTTATCCGCGAAGAGTTGTACTTTCATGCTATTAAAAAACCAAATCGCTCTTATTTAATTTTTGCATAAAAAAATGCGTTGGAAAATTGTATCAATTTTTCGAGCCGTTTTTTTTTCGAACAACTTTTTTAATTTTAGTATTACATTTTTGGCCATTGCATATTTGAAAACTGGCTTTCAAAACACGCATTTAAAAAAAAAATTAAGGTCCTACGACCTCAGGGAGCAGATATATATTTTTTTGCGAGCATGATCGATTTGAAATCATGTTTAGTTTTCGATGCGCCCAAGCGGAGTGTCCCTCCACTCTGTCGCCGTGCGTTGATAGCGCGTGCCGCCCCCAACGCTGTAATTTCGCAAACAATTATGTCAACTTAAATTATGCGAAATGATTTGAAATATTTTTTTTTAAGAAAGTAAAAGTCTTTGAGATCTATTTCGTGTAAAAATAAAGTCAATCTGACGTATACAGCGCTGTCAGGAATTAAAAAAAAATTATCTCGTCTCCCTAAGGTCGTAGGACCTTCATTTTTTTTAAAAAATGCGTGTTTTGAATGCCAGTTTTCAAATATGCAACGGCCAAAAATGTAAAACCAAAATTAAAAAAGTTATTCGAAAAAAAAACGGGTCAAAAAAATTATTTTACAACGCATTTTTTTATGCAAAAATTAAATAAAAGCGATTTGGTTTTTTAATAACATGAAAGTACAAGTCTTCGCGAATACAATTAGCCCATGATCGTTTCTGTACGATCATTTTTGCTCTGTAAAAGCTGATTTTTGAAAACGTCTTTTCTTTTAAATCGTTATAACTCGAAATAATAAAACTTTTTTTGAATTTTTGAAAAAAAGGTCATTTTCCGCTTGTCGGGATGTATTTCTAGTTAAAAGAAGTCTGTTCAAATAAAATTGGAATTTATACGTTTAAATTTTGACGTTTTTTTAAATTTTTCTCAAATGTTTATGAACCGATTTTTTACGTTCAGATCTCATTCGACGCGCATTTTTAAGACCTACAACTTTCTAATTTTTCAATTTTTACAACTTTCTTGTGTAGGACTTGAAGTTTTTTTTTATTTGCAAAAAACCGTTTTTTTTTACTTTTTGCGAATTTTTTTGGTTATGTTCACCATTATAACTCGAGTCGCAAAGAACCCTATCTTTCTTAGAATTGTTTTCTCTATACGACCATATTTTTTGTTTGCTGATAACAATTAGTTACCAATTTACATGGGGGCTTTCGCTCGTTGATCGGACTATAACGCATCCAGAGCTGACCGCAGATACTTCCGCGTCGTTTCCATCCTACACGTCTGATAGTGACAAGTTTCATTCGGCAGGCCACAATTAAAACTTCCGCGTCCGAACTGTCGTCGTCCGATCCACTCGCCTACTCATTATGCACCTGGTTAACTAGTTAGAGCCCTAGCGCAGTAATTCGCAGTCACGTAATTTATTCAATTAATTAGGGCCCGTAAAGGTGACTACGTGAAATTTATTCGTGATCAGCCGACTAGATTTACGTTTGGAGCTCGAACGTTTCGCGATACTCTGGAGGACGTCCCCTTGGCGGTGCAGCATTCGGGCCCGCTTCCGTTCGAATTGTAAACTTAAAGCGATTTCGTTAAAAACGTTTATTTAACCCTTTAACGCCCAAGTGCACTGTCAAGAGACATGAACATAGAGGCTCATATTACTGATAGAAAATTAAGAAAAAATAACTAAAACCATATATTCCTATGTTTTCGAGGTCGCTCTTTCGAATGGAATCGCTAAATTTTGCAAAAAAAATTGATGTAACCTTCAATTTTTAACAAAAACTATTAAAAAACGCCATTTTTCAAGATTTTTTTTTTTAATCGCAATTTCAGCTATGTCATCGTCCTTTATTCTACTCAAAAACAAATAAAAACGTGCACTCGAGACTTTTGAGGTTAAAATAACTAGATATGGCAAAATTCAGAGGGTGATATTTCTCGTTTTTTACTAGTTGCGGGATCATTGACGGAAAAGAAGAATTTTTTGTTACTTTAGGGGTTTTTGGGGTCGCTGATCACGACCCTGATGTCAGAATTTCAAAATTCAAGATGGCGGATCCAATATGGCCACCATCCCGAATCAAATTTAAAATTTTTCGATTATTTTGCCTCGAACTTTGTAAACCAGAGGTTTTCAGGGTCGCTAATCATGACCCGATATCAGAATATCAAAATTCAGGATTTCGAAATTTGCTTCAAAATGGTCGCCATGTCATATTTACCATCCTGAATTTGCAACTTCTGGACATCGGGATCGTGATTAGCTAAAATTTCGTTAATAATATATTCCAAGGTTTTTGGGGTCGCTGATTACGAATCTAACGTCAGATTTAAAAAAAAAAAAGGCGCATCCAGTATGGTAGGAAACTTTTAAAAAATGGCTAAATTTAGAAATTTAAAAAATACCATCGTATTCTACGGGAAATTTTCTACGTTAGATTCGTAATCAGCGACCCCAAAAACCTTGGAATATATTATTCACTTGCCATTTACTATCTCACAGGATGAGGAAATACGCTAAAACCACGTTTTTTCACCTTTGGACCGTTTTTTGGGCCAGTTCCTGGTTGACGCTCATTATGAATTAAAAATTAATCGAAGATACAAAAAAAAAGAAAGGAATAAAAAAAATAATTGAAAAAAAAAATCGTGTCATACATTTCGAAATTTCGATTTTAAAATTTCAATCCTCAAAATAAGGGTGAAAACTACCACCAATAATTTGGAAAATATTTTTATTGTATTCTACGCAAAAAAAAAAAACATCGGAAACCATTGCAACCTCCTTTTTAATTTTTTTCATTTTTTTTTATTGAGAAAGAAATTTTAGAGTCGAAACGAAACTTTGTATTTTCTCACCCTCACCATCCCTCTCTCTTTGTGGCTCAAAAAATCTAAAATTTTAGGGAAGTTAATTTTTTTAGCAAGTACTATCGATTGTGTTATGTTTCAAACCTTTTTTTGACCTCACTTAGTTGGCGTCAAATACCTCATATGTATGTATAATTTATTGCTTTTAAGTAGCTGCGTCGTTGGATAACATAGAGTTCGTCGCTCCGTGCTCGATTTCCGGTCAATCAAACACTGATTTCCCGATTTAATATTCACCCTTAGATCCATTATTCGATAACGGAGTCGTTTTGCCCTACAGAACGTTCCTTACCGATCTCAAATTAGGTCAGTTGACTCTAAGACGCCTCTAAAAGCTAATATTGCTTCTGCTCTGCTACTAGTAAAGGTCAATTAACTCCAATTTGGTTATCTGCCTGGACCAATGTTGGAGAAATTAACATTCCGATTGATAGGACACCGACATCGACAGGTGTGTTTCCGCCATTCGGTATGTATTAAATATGTACGAAGTGTGTAAATTAAATAATGAGACTGGCAACGTAGCGCCTGATCTAGCAGCACTGCGGAGACGGGACTTGGAAGGGCGATAGGTTAGTCATTTGTTTGTTCTTTGTAATTGTTTTCGTAAACCGTTTTTTTTTTCTAATACGTTTTAAATATGAGTGACATTAATTTTGAGTAAACTTGCTATATATAACGGATACTTCAAACTTGTAAAACGGTTGCAAAACTTCAACATGCCTACGGAGACAGATAGTGTTTTTTGAAGAGCCCAGTTTTTTCGGTGGTTTAAGGCATTCTCAGAAGGAAGAGAGATTGAAGATGAACTACGCAGCGGAAGGCCATCATCTTCAAGAACCACTGAAAATGTCTATAGAATACGGGATCTTGTGCGTTCATGGTCGAAGAAAAGTTAAATTTGAATCACACCACTGTTCATCAGATTTTGACTAACCAATTGGGGATGAGAAACATCTGCGCAAAAAATGGTTCCAAAAAACCGTTCGCAAAAACAAAAGGACATCAGGAGAGAAAGGTGCCTTGACTTTTTGGGATCATCGATTCAAAATGATCTCCATTTTATAGAAAATGTGAGTGATGAGACTTGGTGTTTGGGTGTTTGAGTACGACCCGGAAACCAAGCGCCACAGTATAGAATGACACACTTCAAGCTCTCCAAGACCCAAAAAAAGCAAGAACAAGTAAGTCGAAGATCAAATGCATGCTGATTTGCTATATTAATAGCCAGATCATTGTCCACAAAGAGTTTGTGCCTCTAGGCCAAACAGTAATCAACACTTTTACAAAGAGGTTCTTGAGAAACTTCGAAAAAGGGTCATGCGTGTGAGACCAAACATCAAGAACAACTGGTTGTTGCATCACGACAATGCGCGTTGTCACACAGTCATTTCAGTAAACGAGTTTTTAGTCGTTAAAACATTCCTGTGGCTCCTCAGCCTCCTTATTCGCCTGACTTGAGTCTTTGTGACTTTTTTCTTCCCGAGATTGAAAAATCACCTCGAGGGACGTGGCTGTAACCGAATTCAAATGGCTGTAACCGACCATCTGAAGGCTATTCCAGTATATGAGTTCCAGCACTGCTATGAGGAATGAAAGAACCGTCTTCAGCGCTGTGTAGCTTCCCAAGGAAGTTATCTTGAAGGAGACAGTACTGAATTCTATAACTAATTAATTCTATTCGAATAAAAAAACATAGAAAATCAGTCTCGTTACTTAATTTACACACCTCGTATTTACGAATGTAGTAAAATTTCAAAATCGTAATATAACTAATCTTTGTTATACCTTCTTGAAACTGCTATTCTGCATACAATATTATATTTGAGGACCGAAATTTCAAGCAAATGCGTGTGTCCAAACCAAGTTATTATTAATGCCCCCACAATTGAATGCCAACCCTCCGAAAAAAAAAACAAATCCCAGTTTTATCCTTTGTACTATTGTGTAAGGTATACAAACAGGTCACGTATAATATTGATCCTTGGCCATAGTAATCTCAACCGGCACATTTTTTGACGTCCTGAAAACTGTGACAATCCCACCTTTCAGAGTCTGAAACGACCGGTTGTTTTTGCGTGACCAAAAATAATTCGTGAACACCAGAGCGAGTGTTTCCTCGAGATACGAGATAACGGTCCGTCTTGGTGAAAAAATTGCGTATATTGTGAGTATCTGTTGATATAATACATGCATAATTAAAATTTAAAATGCATACTCTTTGAACCGACTTAACAAGATGCACCATAAAAATTTGTAAATTTTTCTTTAAAATACTCTCGAATTTTTTTAGAACGCAAGAAGTTCTAGCGTCACCTACAGCGCGTTTTATTTATATTTATTTTGTTAGCATATGGGCGTTTTTTTCGCTTTTCCCATATGGGACATTTTTATGTAACATTGATGAAGATAACATTTTATGCAACATTGATGACAACGTATAACACATATTATAAAACAAACTGTACGCTCTAGTGATCACTATACGTAGTTGTAATCTTCTCCTGAAGATGACAACTTAGTTGACGAAACGCGCGTCGAGAAAAGTATAGTAGTTCGGTGTTTCGTGGAAAACGTCCAGTTTTCTATACGTAGTGTTACTAATAGAAGTATTATGAGTAACCATTTTATATTAAGTCCATATACAGGATGTCGATTAAATACTTGTCTAAATTTAAGTGGGTTAGCTTTTAAGTGTTAAAGGAGAGAAGACAAAAATATTATGTACTAAAAAATTATATACTAACGTTTACATAATTTAATGTGCCTTAAAATGTTTTGATAGACAGGGTACTAAAGTTTATATCATATTTATTTATTTTAATTATGAGATTGGTTACTGTGGTTCAGAAAGACACTTTTTGACCTGAAATAACTTTTTTATTTAGATAGTGGCGTAGTTCTTGCTAAACTCCAATGCAACTTTAATGAAATATGTTTAAATGGCCCTAAAATTTATTTAGGAATCACAGTTTAAAATAAGTATATAGCGTTAAGTCATAACCTGTACTTGTCGCTCAATAATAAATAAGTTATTATGAATCGGCACATGACTTGACAGATTAATAAATACATAGCCGGATGGGGAAACAGGTGTGCTTTGAATTTTTGATGGTTTAGGCATTTCTTTTAGGAATTTCTGGTAGGTTTGGTAGATAATAATGTTCTTATTAATTTAAATACCAGTTACTTCCTTACATGTATAGAAATATAAATCAAAATAAATTTGAATTATCTTTTTAATATGTACTTACACATATTTACTTTTCACTATTTGTCAATATTTCCCAGATGTATACGGAAGACTACAAAACGCGACTACAGTTTCTCTTTGAGGCTGTTATAAAGTGTGTTATGGAAGTTTATGCCAAAATCGATGCGGTTCCTTATTGGAAAGCATTTTATACAACTTATTTCGATTTGATGCAGAGCATTAACACTGTGCTCTTAGTTCCGTTATGAAGTAAGTGCCGCATGCCGTAAAAAAAGGTAATAAGTAAGGTTATGTTATACATTTTTCACCCATATTTGAATTTATATATAAGCCTGTGAACGAAGATAAACAGTGACGGAGCCAGATTTTTTCCCCTTAAGTATCTAAACTATTTTAATATTGAACCTACTTCTGGACGCGTGTAGATGGAGACTCTCTACGCCAAAAGGCGCAACATGCAACATGTTTATTTTAGTTTCAGTCGGCTAGGCATAGAAGCAGCGGAAGTGGGAATGGCTGGCCCCCAAAAGACTGTAAATTAACCTAAAAAGATAAATAACTATTAACGATTTGTTAAATAGCTGAGTAATAATTAAAGTGTTTGAAGATATTTCCAAAAAGTGATTGGATGTTCAAAACTATTATAAAGTATAAAGAACTGAACAATTAAAAATGCGAGACACTGAAAAAAATGAAAATTAATAGATGTAAAATTTAGTTAATTAAATTTAACTAAACATGAATGTAATATGGGGAAAATGATAACGTAACCAGTTTACGCGCGACACTGGTAATTCGAGTAAAAAGCAATATTGTGTTTACGGGAAAACAAGGAGATACGGACGTAAAATATTACTGCTGAATAAAAGAATGCTTAACTGGCGTTACGTACACTTTACATAGTTCAAAAATAACTTTGTTTAACGCGACTGCGAGTATATCTATCATCACATAAACGACACTTTAGTATATTGAATGCACTTTTACTGGTGCATTTTTAAAGTTTCTACTTTAAATTCCGGATAACATGTTTTAAGAATAAAGTATATTTAATGCTACTCTTCACTAATAATAATTGACACACATCTTATCATTTGATTTATTACGTATATACCTTTCATATACAGAGTGTTCAATAATAGGCGCTTTGACCAAAATAGTTTCACCAAGCTTGATGAATAAGTAAGCTCCTACCTGCTGAATAAGTTATAGCCTTTAAATTTCTTCCTTTCCTCTTCTAATGAGAGATATTTCATATGTTACGTCATTTGGTGAAAATTACAAAGACTGTTTTGACAGAAATATAAATATAATATACAGTGAGGTCCATAAGTAACGGATAAATTCATTATCTACGTAATTTACAATTTATGAGTAAAATCCTGAAACACGTCAATTTTTAATTCTAGAATGACGTTTTTTGAGCATAATTTTATTATACCTCCCCCTCCAACCCCCTTGGAGTGACAGCTACCCCTTTAAAATTTTTAAATGGAACGAGAGTGCGTGTGATAGCTCATTTGAAAGGGTTCTTAATGATCTTTTCAGCAATATAAGGTTTTTTTAATTTTTTATATTTTTCATCAAGAAAATTCAATTTGATAAATTCAAAATTATTATTATTATGAATTATGTATACAATCAAGTGCCTATGTACCAAATATTTGTCAAATTTGACGTTTTTAGTTAATTTTGTGTCAACATTCAACTTAAATCGGTTCCCCCTGATACGCTGCGCAAAATACCCAACAAAAGGAAATAAGTAAAAAGTGTTTCTTTTTTACATATCAGAAAAAGTTATACATTTAAATTTATTTATTTGCTACATCTGTGAAAAATTATTATTCTAACTGGCGCACGTTACTTGGATTTCTTTCAAAATTTCTTAGTTCCAGAGTTAAGAATGCTTTTTCCAGATGATGACAACCCCAATGAAATTGATAGAAATATTTGGTTTCAGCAGGACGGAGCTACACCACATTTTTCATTGGAAGTAAGAGCCTATCTGAATCAAGTTTTTCCCAATAGATAGATCGGTAGACACGGTGAAATTGAGTGGCCTGCTCGTTCTCCCGATTTGACCCCGCTTGACTATTTTTTATGGGGTTACTTAAAATCGAAAGTCTACTTCAACTGACCAAATAACGTAGAAGATTTAAAAGACAGCATATGGCAAGAAATGAGTCAAATCACCCCGAAAACACTACAAAATGTTTTAGAAGAATTTCAGCAACGCCTCCATTATTGTCAAGAAGCAACGGGCGCCCAGTTTAAACATTTGATTTAAACTGTTCTTTCATGTTCTTTTCTTTACTTAGTTACATTAAAAATATAATATTTTTCAATAAAAAAAAAAATATAGAAATTAAAAAAATCTTATGTTGCTGGATGGAGAATTAAAAACCCTTTCAAATGAGCTATCACCCGCACCCTCGTTTCATTTAAAAATTTTAAAGGGGTAGCTGTCACTCCAAGGGGTTGGAGGGGGAGGTATAAATTGTGCTCAAAATATGTCATTCTAGAATTAAAAATTGATGTGTCTCATGATTTTACTCATAAATTGTAAATTACGTAGATAATGAATTTATCCGTTACTTATGTACCTCACTGTATGTATGTGGATATTAAGAGGTGCATTTTTATGTTAACATTAGGTGAATTCACCTACAACAAACAGCTTCCTGCTCTCCCACCACCTCGCTTACCGCTGTCTCGTATGTCTAAGATGTTCACTTATTCATTTCAAGAAATTGTTTTTTTTTCTCTTATACACTCCCCACCTTTGATGGAATTAATTTCTAATGTTTAAAATATCACATGTTATTTTTCGTATAGGTTATTTTACAAAGCGATATATATTACTGGACTATCCTGATACCCTGATGAGCACCGTTTCAAATCCGAAACAACTCGTACATTGTCAACAAGTCCATGAGGTATCCCGGTTGGTACGTATTTGCATACGTAGCGTACATAAGTACATAAAAACTCAATCCAACTAACTCGAAATACGTGCAGGAAATATCCAAAGGCTTATAAAGCTTAAAAGTGGATCCCGTGCAATACGGAAAGCATTCCCGATACCCGATTACAAAGCAATGCAAAGTTGAGTGAGAGCTATTAGTATTTTTTGTCGAATTCGATTTAGATAGGCATCAGCTACTCCTAGCCAAGGCGAACTACAAATTAGGTTGTAGGTGTCGATATCGATATGAGATTTACTCGAGGCGCTAGTTGCAGGTGTAATTTTTGACCTGTAGAAGCCTGTGTAATCGGAGATACACTCGACATCGGCATATCCGAACTGCATATTTCCGAACTCACGAACTTTTTCGCACGATATTTCCGAACTTGTCCTCCGACACAACCGAACTTGTCACTGATTGGTTGACGACAAAGAACCGCGAAATTTAAACGAGAAAAAAATGTAAACACAATAATGCGATTGTTATCAAACATTTCGATTGTCACAGAATTCAGCAAAGAGGAAATCGCCCTCCCTCAGCAGCACACCTGAGACAGGTGCTCCAAGAGTTCTTATTTGTACAAACCAGTGAAAAAAACTTCTTTCAAATGGCGTATCATAAGTACCGGTGCACTTTTTGCGTCAATCCGTCCACTGAATGTTCGTTTTTTTTCAAATTCCGACAAGTAAATTTCTTTTTTTCAAGAATTTCTGTCACTGACGATTTACAAATATTGTACATCTTACATAGTTCAACATTTTTAACACCATTTTTTGCGTGATTTATCAGTTTCAGCTTTTGCCTCTTAGCAGGCTCTTTTCTCTGTAAATAAACAGTACAATTATGTTTTGTATCACGGTTTTCTTAAAAAATACATATTTTCTCATCTTTTTCATTTTAGTTTTAAATTATTATAGGTTGCGTCAACAAAATGTTCAATAAAACAAACCTTTACTTTGAATTACAAAATAATTACCTACATAACTCTCTCCTTTGCACTTGCCAACATTTTTTTTTTTGTTTAAAAACGTTCTTTTATTAACATGTACACCTGTATGTATTACATTTGCACAAAAACCTCCAAAAACAAAGAAAAGTACTTTGCGCTGTAGTATTACAGTAGTACAGAAAAACCCTTTGCGCATGCGCCAGAGTTCAGTTCAGTTCGGTTATTCCGAGGTGAAGAGAGTTCGGATATGTGGAATTTCACGGAACGGAGAAGTTCGGATATGTCGATGTCGAGTATATTTTCTGTTCAACGAACAGATTCAGTTTTCATTTTATTGAAATGTTTTTACATTACACATGCGCATTTCGTGGGAATATTAAACCACATCTAATTTGATCACATCTAAGTTAATTACTAATATTTCCTTATAAAACATTGTTTTATTTGATTTTTTATCGAGCAAAGGTCATTTGTGTATGTATCAGTGTCAGTTAAAATAATGATTAATTCTGGAAATACAAAAACATAATTGAAGTAATGAGATACCTGCTTTTAATTCTCAATTATGGTAAAAGTACGCTAAAGGGTAAGTAAACTAAAAGGGTAGGGTACTTCATACGTTTTTTTTTATTCTGATATGGCAAACAAATATAACGTTTTATTACTTTTTTGGTATCACTTACCTTAATTTTAGTAACACTGTGAGAATTTATATAGAAACAGAAATTTTAAGACGATTTAAATTTGAAAAAAATCAATTTACATACAGATGTATATGCATAAATGTGTATGCTACAGTTAATTTATTTTGACTATAACCCAATAAATTACTGTTATTAATTTAAGTTAATTTTCTTTACTAAAATAGAGGATAGTCACATCTACATTAACACGATTTCTTTCGAAATATAGACCCCGTCTTCTTTTTTACTAATCAAATTGCGGAACGCTTTCATTTTATATGGGCCTGCTCCCAAACCCATTCTCATACGAAGTATTCGTAAACCAATAGTGTAATTTATACCACATTCATAATAACATTAGTAGAATGTTATTATGAACTCATTCTTATTTACAGATTATTTTTGTTTAAATTCAAATCGTTTAAATTTACATTAAGATCACATAGATTTAAGAATAATTCACTAAATTGCAATTGCTTTGTTTTAACAGTCGTGTCGGTAGTTACCATAAAGTTTTTTTCCATAGGCAATCCCATTATTGTGGCAGCTAGGTTCCAATTCCTTTTTTGCAATCATGTGAGAATTTATATAGAAATAGAAATTTTAAGATGATTAAAATTTGAAAAAATCAATTTACATACAGTTAGAGTTTGATGTATATAGGAAAGAAACCGCGACTCTTAGATATATTCCCAACGATTCACACCACCTTTTTCAACATAAAATGGCAAGTTTTAATTTTCTAATTCACCGTTTGTTAAATTTCCCCCTCAGTAAAGAGAGGTTTGAACATGAGAAACAATTAATTAAGAATATAGCTAAGAATAACGGTTACTCAGTCCATTTAATAGAAAAATTAATAAGGAAACATAAATTTAAGAGAACCCTGTACAATTCCACAACTTTTCCTAGAGATACTGACAATTCGAAATTTGCTTCATTACCATATGAACCTAAGTTCACCTGCGGACTAGATACAATTTTTAAAAATAGTGATATCAATTTGGTGTATATTTCTAAAAAAAACTGCAGACACTTTTGGGTAACCACAAAGACAAAATCGACAATAACGAAAAGTCAGGAATATACGAAATAAGTTGTAAAGATTGTGATCAAAAGGATATTGGGCAAACAAAAAAGATCTATTTTGACTAGATTTCAAGAACACATGGCTCATTTCGAATATGGCAGAACAGAAAAGTGTTGTGTTGCCCAGCACGCTTTTGACAACAACCATAGGATAGACATAAATAATTTAAAATTAATTAGAAATGTAACAAACAGTAGACAGTTTGATGATTTTGAAAGTTTAGAAATCATTAAGTGTAACAGTAGTATGAATAAGGACAATAGTCCGATACCCACCAGTCCACTGTTTGCTCTGATAAACAAAGACAGTTACGGTTCAGTGAACCGTGGCAACAAATTCAGTATAAATAGTGCAAGTGTGTAGGCTAGAATTTAGTTTTAATCTTCTCCTGAAGATGCCAACTTGGTTGGCGAAACGCGCGTCGAGAAAAGTGTAGTAGTTCGGTGTTTCGTGGAAAACGTAGTTTTTTTTTTAAGAATAAAATATTTAAACGTACTAATTGTTGTTTTAATCCACTGCATACTTTCAGAGAACAAAAATGTCAAAAATGAGTAAGTTATGAGTAATTGTAATGAATCAATGGCCATAATCGTACGCGTCATACTACTTACTACTTGTATGTGCAAAAACAAAATTCATGAAAACAATAAACTGTTGCAATTTACAAAGAGATGGGTTAAACTTACCCTGTTATTTACGTTGAGATGTGTGAGAACTTTGTGGGCCGCCGCGCTGTTTAGCCGGCTTTAGTTATAAGACTTTTTATCTTCTATCCTGGCTAAATCGGAAGACCCTGTCAGGGCGAGGGGATACGCGCGCAGCAAACGTAGACCATTCCACGTATTTGCAGACTTGCAAAAGGAGCGCCTAGAACAATACCCTCTCGCCTCCGCTCGACAGGCACTTCGAGAAGGCCCGGGCGCGTGGTAGGATTCCCGGAGAGGGTAAATATTTGGAAATATAAAGCTTCTAAATAAATAGATTTCAAAAGGGCACTAAGAATATAGGATCCGATTTCGGGGATTCGGAAGCGGAGGGATTGTTTTCGAGGGACGAGCATTGGAACGCGCGAAAAGGAGTATCGGGAAAAAATAATCGGAATTTCAGTTTAGCGCTGAAAGGGAATAATATTTTGCAATAAATCGGTATTTATTGCCATCTAACGCCCCACAAACCCACGAAGGGCTAAAGAAATAAAAAATATTACACGTATTGTCCAGGTTAGCCAAAGAAACACTCCTATATCGAGCTTCCAAATAAATGTGTCCTCATATTGGCTGTGGGAAAAAGACGTACGTCTTAGTCAAAATTTTTTCGACATGATTAACATGTAAACAATATTTTTATAGGCAAAATAGGCAGTTTGGTATAATCATTAAGATTTTGTCTTTGAATTTGACAACCTGGTTTAAAGTTCCAGCAACTCAATTTTTTTTGTTTTGCCTTTTAATATGGGTTAAATTAATGACCAAACAAGATAAAAATTGACTTTTTTATGTGAAAAAAACATTCCGTAACAAATATTTTATAAAGATTGTTAAAAATGGTCTCCACGTTGTTCTAAACATTTCTGACACCTTTTTCCAACGCTCCACAAACCCACGAAGACCAAAAAAAAATTTAAAAAATTTCACGTATAGTCTAGGTTAGCCCAAGAAACACTCTTATGTATATCGAGCTTCCAAAAAAAATGTCTCCTCAAGTCAAAGACCATACGTCTTAGCTTTTCGACTATTGTTTATATGATTAACATGTAAACAATATTTTTATAGGCAAAATAGGCAATTTGGTGTAATGGTTAAAATTTTGTCTTTGAATTTGATAACCTAGTTTAAAGTTCCAGCAACTATTTTTTATATTTTGCCTTTAATATGGGCTGATTTAAATGTATCCTTAAATTGGCTGTGGCAAATAGATCGTACGTCTTGGTCAATTTTTTTTAGACATGATTAACATGCAAACAATATTTTTATAGGCAAAATAGGCAGTTTGGTATAATCGTTAAGATTTTGTCTAAATTTGACGACCTGGGAAAGTCCCAAAACTCAATTTTTATGTTTTTGCCTTGCCTTTAATATGGCAATTTAAAGACCAAACAAGATAAAAATTGACTTTTTAATTGAAAAAACATTCCGTAACAAATATTTTACAAAGACTATTGAAAATGGTCCCCACGTTGTTCTACACATTTCTGGCACCTTTTTCCAACGCTCCACAAACCCACGAAAGGCAAAAAAAATCAAAATATTACACGTATTGTCTAGGTTGGCCCAAAAACACTCATGTATATCGAGCTTCCAAAAAAATGTCTCCTCAAGTCAAAGACCATACGGCTTGGCTTTTCCTTTTGCCTATTTTTATAGGCAAAATAGGCAATTTGGTGTAATGGTTAAAATTTTGTCTTTGAATTTGACAACCTGGGAAAGTCCCAACAACTCAATTTTTATGTTTTTTGCTTTAATATGGTTTAATTTAAAAGACCAAACAAGATAAAATTGGACTTTTTTAATTGAAAAAAACAATCCGTAACAAATATTTTACAAAGATTGTTGAAAATGGTCTCCACGTTGTTCTAAACATTTCTGCCACGTTTTTCCAATGCTCCACAAACCCACGAAGGGCTAAAGAAATAAAAATATTACACGTATTGTCTAGGTTAGCCCAAGAAACACTCTTATGTATATCGAGCTTCCAAAAAAATGTCTCCTCAAGTCAAAGACCATACGTCTTAGCTTTTCGACTATTGTTTATATGACTAACATGTAAACAATATTTTTATAGGCAAAATAGGCAATTTGGTGTAATGGTTAAAATTTTGTCTTTGAATTTGATAACCTGGTTTAAAGTTCCAGCAACTCATTTTTTATATTTTGCCTTTAATATGGGGTGATTTAAATGTATCCTTAAATTGGCTGTGGCAAATAGATCGTACGTCTTGGTCAATTTTTTTTAGACATGATTAACATGCAAACAATATTTTTATAGGCAAAATAGGCAGTTTGGTATAATCGTTAAGATTTTGTCTAAATTTGACGACCTGGGAAAGTCCCAAAAAACTCAATTTTTATGTTTTGCCTTGCCTTTAATATGGCAATTTAAAGACCAAACAAGATAAAAATTGACTTTTTTAATTGAAAAAACATTCCGTAACAAATATTTTACAAAGACTATTGAAAATGGTCCCCACGTTGTTCTACACATTTCTGGCACCTTTTTCCAACGCTCCACAAACCCACGAAGGGCTAAAAAAATCAAAATATTACACGTATTGTCTAGGTTAGCCCAAGAAACACTCATGTATATCGAGCTTCCAAAAAATGTCTCCTCAAGTCAAAGACCATACGGCTTAGTTTTTCCTTTTTGCCTATTTTTATAGGCAAAATAGGCAATTTGGTGTAATGGTTAAAATTTTGTCTTTGAATTTGACAACCTGGGAAAGTCCCAGCAACTCAATTTTTATGTTTTGCTTTAATATGGTTTAATTTAAAGACCAAACAAGATAAAATTGGACTTTTTAATTGAAAAAAACAATCCGTAACAAATATTTTACAAAGATTGTTGAAAATGGTCTCCACGTTGTTCTAAACATTTCTGCCACGTTTTTCCAATGCTCCACAAACCCACGAAGGGCTAAAGAAATAAAAATATTACACGTATTGTCTAGGTTAGCCCAAGAAACACTCTTATGTATATCGAGCTTCCAAAAAAATGTCTCCTCAAGTCAAAGACCATACGTCTTAGCTTTTCGACTATTGTTTATATGATTAACATGTAAACAATATTTTTATACGCAAAATAGGCAATTTGGTGTAATGGTTAAGATTTTGTCTTTGAATTTGACAACCTGGGAAAGTCCCAGCAACTCAATTTTTATGTTTTGCTTTAATATGGTTTAATTTAAAGACCAAACAAGATAAAATTAGACTTTTTAATTGAAAAAACAATCCGTAACAAATATTTTACAGATTGTTGAAAATGGTCTCCACGTTGTCCTAAACATTTCTGCCACGTTTTTCCAATGCTTTTCGACTATTGTTTATATGATTAACATGTAAACAATATTTTTATAGGCAAAATAGGCAAGTTGGTGTAATGGTTAAGATTTTGTTTTTGAATTTGACAACCTGGGTTGAAGTTCCAGCAACTCATTTTTTATGTTTTGCTTTTAATTTCGGGTAATTTAAAGACCAAACAAGATAAAAAATATACTTTTTAATTGAAAAAGCATTCCATAACAAATATTTTACAAAGATTGTTGAAAATGGTCCCCACGTTGTTCTAAACATTTCTGCCACGTTTTTCCAATGCTCCACAAACCCACGAAGGGCTAAAGAAATAAAAATATTCCACGTATTGTCTAGGTGAGCCCAAGAAATACCCTTATATCGAGCTTGCAAATAAATGTCTCCTCAAGTCAAAGACCATACGTCTTAGCCAAATTTTTTTCGACTATTGTTTACATGCTTAACATGTAAACAATATTTGTATAGGCAAAATCGGCAATTTGGTATAATGGTTAAGATTTTGTCTTTGAATTTGACAACCTAGGTTAAAGTCACAGCAACTCATTTTTTTATGTTTTGCCTTTAATATGGGTTAATTTAGAGACCAAACAAGATAAAAATAGACTTTTTAATTGAAAAAACATTCCGTAACAAATATTTTACGGAATTGTTGAAAATGGTCTCCACGTTGTTCTAAACATTTCTGACACCTTTTTCTAACGCTCCACAAACCCACGAAGGGCTAAAAAAATAAAAAATGTTACACGTATTGTCTAGGTTAGCCCAAGAAACACCCTTATATCGAGCTTCCAAATAAATGCCTCCTCAAGTCAAAGATCATACGTCTTAGCCAAATTTTTATAGGCAAAATAGGCAATTTGGTGTAATGGTTAAGATTTTGTCTTTGAATTTCATAATCTGGGTTGTCCTATTCAGTATATGAGTTCCAGCACTGCCATGAGGAATGGAAGAATCGTGTCCAGCGCTATGTGGCTTCGCAAGGAAGTTATTTTGAAGGAGACAATACTGAATTGTAATTCTATTCGAATAAAAAAAAAACAGTGTCATTACTTAATTTACACACCTCGTATATTTCATTTAAATGATTCTCTATTGCAAATAAATATTAAGAATGGAATATGAATAAACACAATAAAAACCATATTTATGTATTAATCAAAAATTAAATTATAAAATAAATGAATATATCAAAATACAATTATAATTTATTAATTTGCCGACATCTGTACATCAATAAATTCAATGTAGATGTCACGTGAACAACCGACGAAGCGATTTCTAAGTATAAACGAAGCAAGAAGAAATGCGGAAAATGAAATGCCCGCACGTTCCATTCATGTCATGCGATTAAACGCTAATTACTTCCTTTGCACCTGTAAACACGCCGAATGTTGTAATAAGCTTGTTTGATATCCGACGCGAATTCAAATCACCTCCCTGAAACACTCTGACGCGCACTCATGCATAATAAAAAGAAACCCGAAGTGCGGTAAATCCTGCGTGTCGTTGCCTACTTGAAATTCAATAATATATTAGCAATTTAATGAGACAAATATTACGCCTCAGATACCGCGTATTGAAAATCTTTTTTTTTTTTTTTTGGCGGAGATAGGCAAGGAGGTCAGGAAAAAGATTCCAGAAAATTGTGTTACTTTGTGATTATAAACATTCAAATGGGTACAATTAACTGTACCCATACTTTTTCTAGGTAATAATTAAATTGATAGCAAAACAATCTTGTCTACAAAGTGGTCACCTTTAAAGAATACATCATTATGATCATTTAAGTTAAAAGTGACCTTTTTTGCCATGGAAATATATGAAAAGAAAGTGGCAATACGTCGCGTCGTTCCTGAAATATCCTGAAAAAACTGAAAACTTGTATTTCTTCTACATCTTTTTTTATTACTCAGGTAAAAGTAATGAAATTTAGTACCATTACATAAACTGATATGCTGAATCTATTGGAGGTTTCAGGAATTTCCCAGACCTACTGGTTTTTCATGTTTTTATAGGCAAGTTTCCATTTTCTTATACCACTGAATAATAAAATGACTATTGCAAGGATGATGGAGAATAAATTGTCAATATGTAGTAGCACAATATATCAATAAATAGTAGCACAAGTTTTAAGTAGACACAAGAGTTTTTCTTCAGGATATTTCAGGAATTCAAGCAGTCCTGTATCTATTGTAGTTTAAAAAATCCCAACGCTGTACGCCTTAAAAGTGACCACCCTGTATACTAAAACTACAAGAAGCACGCCACCAAGAAGTAGCCACAAAAAGTAAAACAAGTACACAATAGAATACAGACAACAGAATATAATTTATTTTAGAATCATAAAGAACATTAATTAATGAATAGCACAACATATTTATTTAAAGAACTAATAGGTAATTATTATTAGTATGCACATGAAAAAATATATACTATTTTGCTATACTGGATATCTATGTTTATGTAAACTTTGTAAAAATGGGGATGAAAATGGAACAGATGGAAAAGAGTCTACAATTAGTAAAACTATATCACTTAGGAGAAGAGTAGAGGGTAGATAGGTAATTTTTTAAATGATTTATTGTTGCCAAACTTTTGGCAAGTGGCTTTCACAATTTTATCATAAATAATGACTGTGTATAATGTGACAGCCTTGACAATTCAATAAGGTTATAAATTTAATATTAAGAATAGAAATACGTCTTTTTCTGCTCGGCTAACGTTTATGTTTCTTTTTTGAATTGCTCGTTACAAGTGAACATTTTCTCTGAGGTAAGTAATTATCATTAGAGAGAACAGGCTTTAATTGCAGAAAATCTAGCAACTTATTCGCAATCAGCCATCCAAAAAATCCCCATATATTAACTTTCAATGAATGACATATGAAAATTATATTAAATCAAAAAAAAATTAACACTTTCCTTTCTATTTGAGTCATTCTAGACAACTTTCTGTTGACTGAGGATATGTATAACAGGTTTGTAGGATCATTAACTTCCTACAAGAAGGCTAAAAGTGCAACATTTTAACACATTCCTTTTCAAACTTAAAAATATGGCGAATGCGCCAATGTTTGGAGGACAGAAAACCATTTTCACAGTGCATCTGCATCCTAGCCAATTTTACGATTGTATTAAAAGGGTTATACCTATTCAGTTGGGTAAAATATTAATTTTTGTTTTGGTTTTGTATTACATTTTTTTTCTATATCATAGGTATAATTTCTGCATAATAAAATATTCATAAAAACTTACTTAAAATTGACGGTTATGTCACTTTAAGATGGGCTCGTATCGTCTCACCCTTATTTAGAATAAGGGTGGAACCTGGAGTTCATGATTCATAATATCCATTTTCAAGTTAAAAATGAAAATCGTTTCAGTATTTCTCGATCTCGATCTGCTAAAAAACTTATAAGTATATATATTTTTTAACTATGTGTAGGGATTATACCTAGTGTTAATTATAGGAATTTATTTATTGAATTAGTTAACTTAAAATTAACAAGGTTAACTTAAAATTAACTTAAAATTAACAAAGTTAACTTAATTCAATTATAGAAATACAAATATTAACATTTTATATGAGGCATGTAATTATCTATTGGGAACTAACATGACGGTGTGGCCTAATTAATATGGCTGACTTTAAGTTGCAAGTTTAAAATAAACACGCGTTTCTAATCAGTGTCATTTAATTAAATTATTAAATGCTTTCTTTAAATGAAATTTTTAACTGGGCAGGTTCGAATGACGAAAAAATATTAGAAGCTGGACATTTAATAAAATGTGGGAGAAATGTGGAAAGTTTGAATACGGACGTAGTAACTTTCACTGCGTTTTGTTTACAAAGTTCTCACCTAAAAGAATGACCCCATGAAATTAATGGGAAAATAACAAATAATGGCAAAATTTTGTCTATTCAATGCTCTTGTAAAGCAGGGATGGGTGAAAAGTGCAAACACGCAATGGATTACCGGTATATACATTTCTAACCTCAAATCATAATTTATAATTTCGAAAATGTTTTGTTATATTTTTTTTGGTTATAAATAAAATAATGTCATGATGTTTCAGCAAAGGCAATGAATTAGATGTAGTGTATCTAATATTACTACATATTTTAAGTTAAAACTAACACTTGAATTGTCATATTAAAAATAGACATCTGAAAATTTTTGAAGTTAAATAGTTTATTATTATTAACATAAAATTGATGAAAATACTGGCATTTATAATTTTTTTTTTCATTAAAAAACTTACGAATATTAGGATGACTGCTGTTTTTACTGTTATTATTTTTTTGAGGTTAGACTGCATTTACTTACTTGAAATTATGTAATCACTTTCATTAAAGTGCAATGAGCAAACTTCCATTCTTGGAGATACATTTTTTTAATTTAAAAACACGTTTCCATGTTTTTAATCTGTCTAATTTTTCAAAATTACAGATTTTCGACTTTCACAACACTGTCACCAGACTTCGGAAACGAATGGAAGATTAGATCTAAGCTTTTATTTGATTTACTATTGCAGCCCCTAACAACACAAATATAACGAGCTGTAGATTTAGTTCGAATCGGAGAATTAATAATTTCCATGACAATTTAATAATAATAATTTATTATTTGATTTATTTCTAAGTGAATCACGTGTGTTTATGGCATGCGGTGCAACCTCGTTTTAGTTATAATTTTACCACCAGGTGTCGTGACCAAAGTGGTCAGTTGCCAATAGCGCAATTGTTTTTTCCTTGAGGAATAAACGGATTTTAAACTATTTCGCATAAAATAATTATCAGTATTATAAGCAAATATAGATACTGTGCCATAGTTATACTGCCGTCCTTAGGAAAAACACCGCATGTGCAAAAATTATGAAATTTGAGTTAAGCACGAAAGTCAGTTCTAGACAGCTTATATTACATATTTCCATAAGAAAAACACCGTATTTCCAACCACAAATATATTTTTTTTAAAGAATTCTAAACCTAGCATCTACAAAAAGATCTACTAAACTGAAGAAGAACCCCGCAACTACAACGCTACTTAGGAAAAACACCGCATATACTTGTCGTAGTCTGCAGATGCCGTGTTTGTTCTAAGTAAAATGCAAACGCGGTGTTTTCGCTAAGTAATTGGTTGATTTACAGAATGTAATATTGCTGCCTAGGCTTGACATATTCAAGAAAGTTATATTTACTCAAAGAATTTCTGCATTCAACGAAAGCTTTGTACCTCTGGGTAAAGTAAAAAAATCAAAAGACTTTGTATACTTATAAACTTGTATGACAATAAAGATTTTGTATACTTATGGCACGACGCCATTGCTGGACGGGGAAAAGAAGGGATAATTGGCTACTTTATTGCGTGTTTTTTTACATCACAGGGATTATAAACACTTTGTTCTTTAGGTTGATAACTGCTCAGGATATATCCTTCCTGGTGTATATTGTAAATTCGGACGCCATTGCTGCTGAAGATATTTATGTCAAGTATTTCGAACCAGGACATACCTTTATGTCTGCCGACAGTTTCCACCATCAGGTGGAACTGTCATTAAAAAAAGCAAAAGAAAACTTACGATTTTGATGATTTCATTACAGTTGTCGGAAAAAACGAATTAAAAAAAGATGGAAGTCAAAATTATGCACTGTAGAGATTTTTTTTAGTGGCAAGATTTTTCGTCGCAAACAAAAATAAAAGACCTAGATCCTCGTCCTTACTTGGCCAAAATAACTCAAATTGTGGCCAACAGGGGATTCTTTTCTTTAAAGTACAAGTTGACAAACAACTCTGATATACATATGAAATGGATTTTATTCAAAAAACAATTTTAAAGAAAGGACTTCCCTGTCCCAAAGTATTTACATCTCCTCCAAAAACTAAAAAAGAAACTCTTCTTAAAAACCTCAAAACTATAATTCCTTCAAACAGGTTTCGATTCTCGAAATACCTTGAGGAGAAAAAATAAAGATAAATGAGAAAGTTTTGTTCTGTTTTTATAATTAGTTAATTTCCATAAACCGTTTTTCCTGTTTATTGTATTGGCAAAAGTTTTGTGCATCTGGCTAGAACAATTGGCTTTTCCGTTTATTATACTTCTAATAAGTATTCAATAAATTGTTGTAAGAAAAATGTCTGTTGTTTAATTGTTCTTTTTGTATATGGGAATATGATTGCAAACTAACTGGTTATTATTTATGGAATTATCCTAAGAAAAAAATACCGCATGAGTTTAAGTTCAGTAGATGCTGTGGTTTTTCTTAGCATTTTCTAATAAAAATTTAATTCGTTTTCCCAGTATCTACCTTTTTAGGCAAAATTTAAGGAGAAACTGCATTTTTTTCAAAAAAAATAATATTTTTTTTTGAAGATTTGTTTACATAAAGTGAAATTATTTTCATTTGCAACGTAATAAGAATTTGTGGACATTTTAAACGTTGCCTAAACTTTTGCACTCGATTTACTCATTATTGTATAATATGCAGATGCGGTGGTCTTCCTTAGGACGGCAGTATAGTCGTCGATGGAATAACAAATAGACACCCAGATAATTAAAAAAATAATACAGCAAATATGGAGACATCCAAAAAAAACGTCATCAACTCTGGCTATGAACGAGAGAGATAGAAATAGCAGTCATGTCTAAGCTTTTCGGTTATGTCAAACTTTTGACAAGTGACTGTCACAATTTGTAAAATAAACAATAACTGTCATATGATGTGACAGTTTTGACAAGTAAATAAGGTTATAAATTCGAATAAGAATAGAAATACGTATTTTTTTTCTTGGCCAACTTTGATGACATTTTTTTTTGGATGTCTCTATATTTTTGCTCTTCTATTATTTTGATCCTGTAGATTTTCGAGAAAACTAGACACCCAAACACCTGTCCCAAAACGCCAGATAATCCCTCGTGAATCGATTATGGTAGCCACCGAAAGACGAATACTTACCTCGAACAACTTTTCCCCCGTTCCTGTTTTCGACCTTTGTTTACGGGCTTACGGAGCGAACAAAAAAAGATCGCGCTGCGCCTCCTCAATGTTTTCGTTTGTTTTAGTCTGCTTCTGACGGAAAACCGGCGCAGACTCGGCCTCCGCCGTATTTCACCTGTCTGGCATCATGTGCTTTGAAAGCTCGAGGGTCCGCCGCGAAATCGCAGTGCGCCTAAGTTCCCGAACGGATGACGATCGAAAGCTCTCCGAAGTCGGCCGCCTGGATTAGCGAGGATCGTACGGGACGATTATAATTTCTTGACAGTTGTAGATGTATAACTCTGTCGCGATTTCACCCTGTAAATTTTTTAAATCTGTTAATAACTAGTTGGTTATCTTGAAGTGACTGAATTAAAAAAAAATAGTTCGACTAGTTTAAAATAAATAATAGTGTTATTGAACTTTTTGGTGTGCAATTTAAAAAGTGGGGAATCATTAGGTACGTACTTTTTTAAAATTCCCTACACATATGTATATTTTTATTAAATATTTTGAACTGTCAAAATAACAAAAAATGCAAGAATTAGTACTTATAGGTACATAGATATTAAAATAAATGTAGATATCTAGGATCCTTATTTTATAAAACTACATATTATACAGAAAGATGTTTTCGTGTAAAAAATAAGTAAATAATATTATAGAAAGGTTTTCTATAACACATATTTAACAAACAACATGTAACATAAATAAATATAAATAAGTTAGTGTGTCAAAAAATCTAAGGAGCATAATATCCAGATTTAAAATATTTATTTTAGTTTTTCTTAATATATATATGTACATATATATATGGGACATTTCACGCCAAGTGAGGTCAAAAAAAAATTATGTTTGAAACATATCACAATCGATATTTATGGATAAAAAACTTCCCTAAAATTTTAGATTTTTTGAGCCACAAGGAGAGGGATGGTGAGGGTGAGAAAATACAAATTTTCGTTTCGACTCTAAAATTTCAATCTTTCTCAATAACAAATGAAAAAAAAATTAAAAAGAAGGTTGCAATGGTTTTCGATGTGTTTTTTTGCGTAGAATACGATAAACATATTCTCAAAATTATTGGGGGTAGTTTTCACCCTTATTTTGAGGATTGAAAGTTTAAAATCGAAATTTCAAAAAGTATGTATGACGATTTTTTTTTCATTTTTTTTTTTTATTTTTTTGTACCTACTTTCGATTAATTTTTAATTCATAATGGGCGTCGACCAGCAACTGGCCCAAAAAACGGCCCAAAGGTGAAAAAAAACATGATTTTAGCGTATTTTATCATCCTGTGAGATAGTAAATGACAAGTGAATAATATATTCCAAGGTTTTTGGGGTCGCTGGTTACGAATATAATGTAGAAAATTTCCCGTAGAATACGATGGTATTTTTTAAATTTCAAAATTTAGCCATTTTTTAAAAGTTGACTACCATACTGGATCCGCCATGTTGTTTTTTGAAAATATAACGTTATATTCGTAATCAGCGACCCCAAAAACCTAGGAATATATTATTCACTTGTCATTTGCTATCTCACAGGATGAGAAAATACGCTAAAACCACCTTTGGGCCGTTTTTCAGGCCAGTTCCTGGTCGACGCCCATTATGAATAAAAATAATCGAAAGTACAAAAAAATAAAGGAATTAAAAAACAAATTGAAAAAAAAATCGTGTCATACTTTTCGAAATTTCGATTTTAAACTTTCAATCCTCAAAATAAGGGTGAAAACTACCCCCAATAATTTTGAAAATATTTTTGTCGTATTCTACGCAAAAACACACATCGAAAACCATTGCAACCTCCTTTTTTATTTTTTTTCATTTTCTTACCGAGAAAGATTGAAATTTTATATTCGAAACGAAAATTTGTATTTTCTACCTATACCCCTGTGGTCAAAAAAAAATATTTTTCGATTGTAATATATTTCATATATAATTTTGACCTCATTATTGGCGTGAAATTCCATATATATATATTAATGTGTTTGTTTAATATTTTGTTAAAATATGTTTTACAATGTATTTTAGCATTCCTTGGCTAACTATTCCTTCAGCTTTCAAGAATTAAATGATATTATTAAATAGATTATATAAATAATGAAGGTAGATAAAATATATGAATATAAAAGTCAATAAACTGAATAAATAAACCAAAATAGTTTTTTGTAAAACAAAGGAATTAAAATTTTTTCGAAAATAATATCGAACAAGTTTACTCTATTTTAGAAGATTGTTCACTTTGTTTCTAAAAAGGTTGACATAAAACATTTGAACAAGGTCGCCGGAGAATCGACATGTTTGTATTTCCATAAGGAACAGGGACTACACATATTTTAGGGGGGATACTAGACCTAACTAGAAGGCTGTAATGGCAAATATTTCTTCAACTAATTCAATTTTCGTAAAGATACAACAATTAAAATCACAGACAATTAATAACTTAAATATCAAAATCAAAAAATCATATAAAAAGATTTTGTATTTACTCGGTGATAAAAAAATATTTCGAAATGTTTTCAACGTTACAGATTCCCGGAAACCATTTTGTAAAAAAAAACATTTTCCTTGAAGATTTTTTCCATTTTCCACTTTATTTTCCACTTTTTTCCACATACTTTTATACATTATGGTGTGGGTCCCATGCCTCCTTATGAAAATATGAATGTCAAATCCCCCACTGTTTGAACACATTTTAAAAAGTAAATAATTTTTATATACCTGTACAAGACTATCAAATGGAACATTCCACCCTAAGAAAAAAATTACGGGAACATAATCAATTAAAAAAAAAACAATGGAAAATCTGGTGATGGAAATAGGAAATCGTATTTTTTATATAAACCACACCACTCTGTATATTACAACAGTTTAAATTGATTCGTGGTTTCAGACATATAGGTTATCCTTCTTTGTTATCATTTTTAAGATACAAAAAAATCCTATAAGTGAAAAAATGTATATTAAATTATAAATCATTCAAAATTATAAATGATATTGCTGCACCTGTCTGCTTCGTAAATTACTTGTTCACACATTGTTTTATTATCCAAGTAATAAGAAAACCAAACAGACCGCTCTGGTAAAAAGATCGCCTGGGGAATGTAAAAAACTTCTTAACTGTTTAGATATATTTTTATTCCCTTTCTTTCTCGGAACTTGATAAACTGTTCGTGTAACCAGATGTTTTTCTGGCTGACTTTTTACAAAAGGTGTTCCCCTTGTTGTATTTAATAAATATTAAAATATAGTCGGAAACTAGAATACTGTTTCTCTGCGTTTATAATATTGTATACATTTATGAACTATTAAGATTCATACTAGAAGTAATTGAAATAATTATTTAAAAATGCTACAGGTATTTTCTTTTAAATATGTTATACAAAATCGAGGTTACTTTGGGAAGACATGGCAAAAAAACTTAACAGCATATATTTTATAATTTTTTTTCTGTCAAATTTACAACTATTCAAAAAAACAACGAAAGTTGGCCGAGCAAAAAATGACGTACTAATTCTATTCTTAATCTTAAGTTTAAAAGCTTATTGAATTTTCAAGGCTGTCACATTATGTGATTATTTGTACTTTTACGGGGTATATAAAAAATAAAAAACTTTGAAAATAAGAAATTAAAAATAAACCATGTTTTTTTGAGCTTGAAATTGAGCTTTTATTTTAACTGAGTCAATAACATGCTGTACTACTCTTGGTGAGAGGTAACATAACTTGAAAGATGAAACCAAATCTCGTCATTAAAAAAAAACTTTTTCGAAGACAGTGTCATTATTGCTAAAATGGTTAATAAACCATTGGTAGAAATCTAGTCTTAGATGTTCGTCCGCCCTGAAAATTCTAGGCGTGGATTGCAGACGATATGGATGGATCTCCAAATCGTTTTTCAAAATTCGTTGACACGTTGCATAGGGCAGATTCACTTGTTGGCTCCAAATGATATATGTACATCAGTGCATCCAATACTAACAAAGTATTTCATATTTCACATAATTTGTGTTTCGAATCTCCAAAAACTTCTTTTCGAAAATCTCTGTTATTGCCGATATAATTATATATCTACATATGATCTTTATTTTTTTTCAATAAATTTGCTTACTCTATCGTTTTCATACTTGGACATTTTTTCATACTCGGACATACAGGACATTATTTGTCTTGGGTTTTAAAGATAAAAATAACTATAAATATGCTTGCCCAGATGAAGGAATATTATGTTTTTTTTTGTCAGATACATTTTTTTTCTGAAAGTGAAGATTATTCAATACGGATATTTTACATATCCCTATGAAATGTTTTCATTTATACAAAATGTACGCAATTTAAGAGAATTACTTATCTCCTAATGTTTCACATACATACGTCAACAATAATAGGTATATACGGTATGTCCCCGGATCGAGTTTAAAAGAGGAAACAAATTTGTGTTTTTGATTTCTCAGAAAAAGTCACCCTTGATGATTTGTCCTGCTTGATTTCAAACCCCCAAAACGCAAATTACTTTTTATATAACTCAAACCGTTCTCGAGATAATACCATTTTTCTTTATAATTTGGACTTTCATAAAATTTTATAAGTAATTCTAGTTGGCGGATTTAACCCAATAATTTCGTTGTCTAGGATACTATATGCTATAGAAACTCAATTAATTAGTTAGCTAAAAAAATGATTCGAATGACTTAGTCTCATATTTTAATCATTTAATTAAACAACTGATTATAAAATGGAATCAAAACTAAACCAGAATTTGTTTATTCAAATAATGCTCCTCCTTTTTCTGCACAAATTTTAATTCAAGCTCTAAATTCGTTAAAACTATTTCTAATTTCCTCAATTGACAAGGACTTGACTGCATTTTGAATCCTTGTTTTTAATTGCTCTTCATCATTTTCTAGTGGTTCGCGATAAACAATTTGCTTTAAACGTCTCCACAGATAGAAGTCCAATATCGTCAGATCCGGGCTTCTCGGCGGCCATAAAATGGGACAATCCCTTCCTATCCAGTGTTCATTAAATTCGGAATTAAGCCAATTACGGACAGTAACGGCATGATGAGCAGGGTACCCATCTTTTCTTGGAAAAATATCCTCGTTCGATAACTTAAAGGAAGTTCATAAAGTTTATCTGCTAAAAAATTTTGTAGCATCTCCAAATATGTATTACGATTTAAATTCTTTGAAAAAAATATGGACCAATAATGCCATTTGTATATGAAACCGCACACCACACATTAACTTTTTTGAAATATTGTCTTCGACAAGAAATAGTAAAGTGGGGATTTGTTTCACTCCAATACCTGCAATGCTGAGAGGAAACGACGCCGTTTGTTGAAAAAGTAGATTCATCGGAGAACAAAATTCGCTTATGAAATCCTACGTCATTTAAAACTCTGTTACCCATCTCCAAACAAAAATCCAAACGTTTGGCTTCATCACCTTCCTCTAAGGTGTGCCTGAATTTTGGTTTAAATGTTAAAATCCGGTTCTGCTTGAAAATTCTCTGTAAATGCGATTTACTTATTTCAGTTTCAATTGCCCTTATTCTAAGTGATAATCTTGGAGCTTCTCTCACGGAATGAAGGGCAAGAACTGAAGCAGCATCATCTTCATTCAACCATTTTTTTGATTTTTTAATGTCTAAAACAGAGCCTGTTTCTAAGAACTTGGTTACCAACTTCTTCGCTCCGATATTAGAAATACTAACTTCCGGGTATTTTTCGTTAAATTTATTAATAACAACACGATAGCACTCTTCCCCAGTTCCGTAGCATTGAATCAAATAAATTCTTTGTTCTAGAGTCAACATAATAGCATATAAATAGTAGCAAAATGACGAAGATTCGATTTGAAGTTATGCTGACTTATTAGTTGTCAGCAGTGATATCTTGCAATGAAATCCGCCTATTAGAATTTTTTTAAAGAATTATAAAAAAAATTCCAAGTCCAAATTATGAAGAAAAATGGTATTATCTCGAGAACCGTTTGAGTTATATAAAATCTAATTTGCGTTTTGGAGGTTTGAAATCAAGCAGGGCAAATCATCGAGAGTGACATTTTCTGAGAAATCAAAAACACATAATTTTTTCCTCTTTTAAACTCGATCCGGGGACATACTGTAGATAGTATATTAGAAATCAAAATTTTATTGGATAAATGTACTGGTAATGGGATTACACTGGAAAATGGACGGTGTGAGTATAAATTGTATAAGTGAATACACTGTTTGGAAAGCTTTTTAAAAATACTAGGGCTTTTTAATCGTATCGAAGCATTTACGCGATTGTGGTTTTGTTTCGTTGCACTTATTTGGATGAAAATCAACCATTCATGTGGAGATCTCCAGTTATTTGTGTTAGTTCGACAGTGTATCCTGTTCTCAATGCAGAATGTCGCAATAAATTCGTTTTTCTTGTTGCCGCACAAATATCGATTCTACAATAAAAGTTACTACTTTTACCATTACCGCCTAAATTCTTATTTATAAGTTATTCTCTTACTATTTCACTTTGAAGGAAGAACAAATGAAATTGAGTTCGTTTGATGTAAATCATATGACTAATGATTTGAGAATATTGAGCACCGGTGACGCAAAAATCATGATGAAACAGAATCACGTGACACTCGAGGCATCTAAAGATAAAGAAAGCAAACCATATAATAATAGAATTATAATTTTTTTGGACAGAAAATGGACGTAAAAATCAGGACAAGACGTCACTTCTCATCAATTATGTGACAATAAATATGACAATGTTATTAACAAATTTTCAGTTTTCCAATTAAATTTTGGATAATAAATTATGAAATATTCAAAATCCTTAAATGTTGTTCATATCTTTGTATTTAAATATACAGGAATACTTGGAGCACCTCTCTGTTTGCTTCAATATATTGTTATTTAATATAGACATCCAAAAAAAACGTCATCAAAGTTGGCCGAGAAAAAAAGACGTATTTCTATTCTTAATCGAATTTATAACCTTATTTACTTGTCAAGACTGTCACATCATATGACAGCCATTGTTTATTTTCCAAATTGTGACAAAAGTTTGACATAACCGAAAAGCTTAGACGTGACCGCTATTTCCATCTCTCTCGTTCATAGCCAGAGTTGATGACGTTTTTTTTTTGGATGTCTCTATAGAATATTTTGAGTGGAGCTTGCAAAGAGCGGGCAATTTAAAGTGGGCAATTTTTATGATGTAAGATAAATCTTTCCCGTCCTTGAAATATTTTTATTTATTTAATTGTACCTTATCCGTTCTTTTTCCCTTCTCTTCGGAACGGCGTAGGCCTCGGTCTTCAAAAAATGCTTTAATTATCTCTCTTTTTATCTGCTTTTTTTTGTACGCAAAGAAAACTCGGAGTAAATAAAGCGTTAAAACAGGACTGTTTTCTCTCAGGCGAAATATAATGGAACCGAAGATAAAAAAAGTCCCATTGTTTTCTGTTACAGCCGGCGATATTCTTTCTTTTTTACCACTCCCACATAGGATGAAGCGAAATCATTGATATTATAAATAATTCAAAGTTGTTTTTTTAACAAACTGTGCAAAAAAGTGTACGCTTTTTAGATATCCAACAAATAATAAAACAGTAAATATGAGATGAAAACGTGAATAATCGAAGTGTATTTTGTTTCTAAAGAATCATTTGTATTTTTAAAATAAGGAGTGTTCTCATGGAATGGTCTCACTTACACAGTACTGGAACTACTTTAAGTTTAGCGAAAATAAAGATGAAGAATTTGTTTAAATATGAGAGTTTTTACAAAAAGAAAATAATTTTTACAAACTTTCCCTATTGATTAAATACTTCAGTGGATTCAGAATAATGTTAAATATAACATACCAGGCGCGTTCATAAACTAAGGGCCGTTTGCTTATATATAAATATTGGCGCTTCGAAGCACAGTTTTCCTACTGCAGCGCCATCTACTGACTCATTGCGAAGCTACAGCGTCATTTGTTTTGATTCCGAAGTCGTATTGTTGTCCGTGAATGCAAAGAACAATGGCCGCGAAAATCGTTGATCCCGCCAACTGTGAAGTGCGTTCTGTGATTCGTTTCTTATGTGCAAAAGGATCGTCGGCTGCTGAAATTCATCGGGAGTTATGCCTGGTTTACGGACCTACAGTTATGAGTGAAGGAAAGGTTAGACAATGGTGCCGTGATTTTAAAAATGGCCGAACAAATGTCCATGACGAAGAGCGGAGTATCCAGACCGATGAAATCGTTTCACAAGTGGACCAAACACTGCGATCTGATCGTCGATTGACGATTAGTGGCCTGGCTAACATATTTCCTCAACTCGGACGCACTACTGTTTACAATATTGTCACAGAAACCCTCGCATACCGCAAATTGTGTGCAAGGTGGGTACCAAAAATGCTCACCGACCACCACAAAGAGCAAAGAATGTCTAGTGGACGAAAGTTTTTGGCCCGTTATCAACAAGATGGAGATGATTTGTTTTCTCACATTGTTACTGGGGACGAGACGTGGGTATCCTACGCCAACCCAGAAACAAAACTGCAATCGATGCAGTGGCGACACTCATCTTCACCAAAACCGAAAAAGTTTAAGCAAACTCAGTACACAAGTCGAAAATTGATGGCTACAGTTTTTTTGGACAAAGACGGTGTTCTTTTGGTTGATTTCATGGAACGTGGGACAACAATTACAGCTGACGTGTACTGTGAAACGCTCAAAAAATTGAGACGTGCGATCCAAAACAAACGCCGCGGGAAACTGTCATCTGGCATAATCCTCCTCCACGATAACGCGCGTCCTCACACTGCTGCCAAAACCAATGAGAAAATTCAAGATTTTCGTTGGGAACTTTTTGACCACCCACCGTACAGTCCCGACCTTGCACCTAGCGACTACTTCCTCTTCTTGCATTTTAAACAGTGGCTCGGTGGACAACGTTTTGAAACCGAAGAGGGACTCAAAAACGCCGTTGTCAACTGGTTCAACTCTCAGGCGGCAAGCTTCTATGCAGAGGGGTTAAAGGAGCTGGTGCAGCGGTACGAAAAATGCTTAGAAGTGAACGGCGATTATGTAGAGAAGTAAAGTAAGATTGTACCTAACTAAATTTGACAATAAAATTTGTTTCTTATGAGTACATTTTTTTCTGTGACCAAACGGCCCTTACTTTATGAACGCGCCTCGTAATAGTCGTGTACCGATTATGAAATATTTTTTAACGGCATTGCGTAGTTTTCTGGAAACCATTTATTTCAAAGCAAAACCATTAACGCCACAACAATCACATTCACATTTTGTGAAAGGCAAAACATTCCTATACTACCACCTTTATTTGACACGAAACAAAAAAAAATGGGATATTAAGGAAAACTAAACAATAAAGTTGCCTAAATAATTCATAGGCTTTGATGTGTTTTACCATATTTATTCCTGATGGTATCAGCTTACCGAATTAGAAATTTATAGGCATTTTGATTATGTATTTATGTAAATAATTAAGGTAAAGTTACTGAATTAGTTTCTAGGACGGAAGTAACTTCTTTCCGCAACACTGTTACGTACCGACTTGTCACGCACAAAGGTGCATGTATTTAACTATACAGGATGTTTGGCTACTCGTGTTACAAAGTTCGACGCTGAAAAGAAATGGTCCTCTTCAGCATGGTCCTTATCCCTTGGATATTTGCGTTTGCGAAAATTTAGATGACCTACGAGCTATTATTTATAAATAAATTTCAAGAGATTAACAACTCCCACACCTTCAAGCGCACACCAATGTTTATGATTCTGTGAAAAGAAGAATGAGAACATGTGACGCAGAAGGTGGACACGTCATTCATTAAGTATACGAGGGGTACCCAAAAATAACAGGAACAGCACTGCCATGGGCGGAGCTTGTGTAGTACGCATTTCTGTCGCTAGGCGGTACAGTAGAACCCCGATTTTCCGTGCCCGCGGGGACCGGCCGGGCCCGGGAAAATAAAAAAACCCCGGGTTTCCGCCCCTTTTTTTTTCTCCCTTTGGCCCCCCCCAAAAAAAAAAAAAAAAAAAAAAAAAAAAAAACCCCCTAAAACCCCAAAAAAAAAAAACCCCCCCCCCAAAACCCCCCCCCCCCAAAAAAAAAAAAAAAAAAAAAATTGGGGGGGGTGGTTCTCCCCTTTGGTTTGTTTTCCTTCCCCCCCCCCGTTTGGTTTGGGTTTTTTTTTTTTTTTGTTTTTTTTTTTTCTCCCCGCCCCCTTTTTTTTTTTTTTTTTTTCCTTCTGTTTTTCCCTTGCGTTTTCTCCCTTTCCCCCCCTCCCCTATTTCTCCCCTATTTTTTTTTTTTTTTTTGGCCCCGCCCCGGTCCCCTGTATAGCGCAACTCATTGCCAGTTCAGTGCCGCCTGTGTTGTCGACCTGGCTTGTTCTGTTCATCTGCAGTGATTGTTTTTGCGCTGTTTTGTCCTTGTTCGTTTTTGTGTTGAAAATGTTGAAAAAACTCAGAAACTTGTAGTCCACAGACCATTGACAGACAATTGATCAACTGTCAGAGATAAGTGGGTTATCTTGAAGCTCGGTTCAGCGAATTTTAATCGAAGATTTGGGAATAAAAAGGGTTGCTGCCAAGTTTGTTCCTCGGGCTCTGACTGACAATCAAAAGGAATGTCGAGTTGAAACATGTCGTGCTTTGAAACAACAGCTTGAAACTGATCCAGATTTTCTGTCAAAGGTCATTACTGGTGATGAGTCATGGTGTTATGGTTACGACCCAGAAACAAAGCAACAGTCAAGCCAATGGGAAAGGCCATTGTCACCCCGTCCAAAAAAAATGGCGTCAAGTCAAATCAAACATCAAAACAATGCTGATTTGCTTTTTTGATGCAAGGGCGTAGTTCATTCAGAGTTTTTATAAGATTGCGCAACAGTGTTTATCAAAAAAGACCCGATTTGTGGCAGACAGGAGACTGGTTCTTCCACTACAACAATACACCTGCACACACGGCCATCTCTATTTGCCAGTTTTTGACTAAAAATGGCAAGATCAAGGTCAAGAAAAAAAACAGGGGAGAGCTGTCAGCCATTTCTAAAGATGACTACAAAAAATGTTTCGAACAGTGGAAGCATCGGTGGGACAAATGTATTAGTTGTAATGGAGAGTATTTTGAAAGGGATAAGGTTGTTTTTAAAAAATAAATTTTTTCAAAAAATTCCGGTTATTTTTGGATACCCTTCGTAGATTTATGATTTTAGATTCTTTGTTGTATATGTTTATTTTTAAATTATGTATCATACAATGATAAAGGCAGTAATGCAATTTTCTTAATAATACAATATTCCAAACTTCTAAGTTCTAAGAGTAATAACTCAAGATACTCGGGATCGATTCCACAGCGTACTTTGAGACCGTTTTTGTAAATATTTATCTAAGCTAACTCAATGTAGACACAAACATATCAAACTGACGACAATTTGTTTGTTTTCGTTCTTTTTGCGCTGATAGTTCCTAAAATGTAGAGATTTTAAAATTTAGAGACACTTGTAAGCAGTCGTACTAATAAATCAAGATTGATCCTCTATGGCCCAATCCTCTTCTAAAACCCTAACCTTAACCCCACATTTCCCAGAACCCGTCCTCAGACAACCCCCAGCAATTTTCAATTTTCCCGACGCACAGTGGGGCAAATAGCTCATTTTTTGGACAAACGATAATTCCCAAGCCTGGAATTAATTTTAAACTATTCGTTATAAAATTGCCTTTAATTCTATCGAGCCCGAATTTTGAAATTTCAAAATGAAATATGGCTAATCCAATATGACGGACATAAATTTTGTAAGGAAATTAAAATTTTATCAAAAGATTGTTTGTCAGCATAGTCAGCAATCGCAAAAACCTGCAAGTAACAATTTTTAACTATTTTCGCATGTACATCATGTTTTTTAAAAAAATTATGGCAGCCATATTGAATTTAACTTTCTGGTTTGCAAAATATCGAAATTTTAATATCCGAAACAAGATTAGCAAACTGTGAAACAAATTTTAACAATTTCCTTCATGATTTTTCTTTTTTTTAACTTACGGACATCATATTGGATCCGCCATCTTGGATTTCGATATCACGTAATTTGGACCTCAGATTCAGATCAGCAAACTCTAAAACCCCTAAGGAACAATTTTTAACAATTTGCCATTTACGTGTCAATTAAAAAAAATATTATAACCGCCATATTGGATTCGCCATTTTGGATTATGATATTACGTAATTTAGACTTATTTACAATTTTTAACAGTTTGCGCATGTACATTTCATTTAAAAAAAACATGATCCTTTCAAATATGAAGATTTTTTTTATTTTAAAAATCTATTGATAAAATTTTATGTACTACAAAATGTATGGATTTGATCGTTCTGGTTTTTTGATCAAATGATATCATTTTTTTTTTTTTTATAATTTTATGTTAAAATTATGCGCCATATTGGATCTTTTAAAATAGATAACAAATTTTTTTATAATCTTAAACAATTATTGATAAAATTTTAATGTACTTACAAAATGTATGGTCGCCATATTGGATCCGCTATCTTGGTTTTTTGAATCGCAAAATTCTGGGATCAGAAATGGATTGGAAACCAATAAAACCCGCCAAGTAACATTTTTTTATAATTTTGAACAATCTATTGATAAAATTTTAATGTACTTACAAAATGTATGGCCGCCATATTGGATCCGCTATTTGGTTTTTTGAACTCGCAAAATTCTGGGATCAGAAATGAGATTAGAACCCAATAAAACCCGCCAAGTAACATTTTTTTATAATCTTAAACAATCTATTGATAAAAATTTTAATGTACTTACAAAATGTATGGCCGCCATATTGGATCCGCTATCTTGGTTTTTTGAATCGCAAAATTCTGGGATCAGAAATGAGATTGGAAACCAATAAAACCCGCCAAGTAGTAACATTTTTTTATAATTTTAAACAATCTATTGATAAAATTTTAATGTACTTACAAAATGTATGGTCGCCATATTGGATCCGCTATCTTGGTTTTTTGAATCGCAAAATTCTGGGATCAGAAATGAGATTGGAAACCAATAAAACCCGCCAAGTAACATTTTTTTATAATCTTAAACAATCTATTGATAAAATTTTAATGTACTTACAAAATGTATGGCCGCCATATTGGATCCGCTATCTTGGTTTTTTGAATCGCAAAATTCTGGGATCAGAAATGAGATTGGAAACCAATAAAACCCGCCAAGTAGTAACATTTTTTTATAATTTTAAAAAATCTATTGATAAAATTTTAATGTACTTACAAAATGTATGGTCGCCATATTGGATCCGCTATCTTGGTTTTTTGAATCGCAAAATTCTGGGATCAGAAATGAGATTGGAATCCAATAAAACCCCCCAAGTAACAATTTTTTATAATTTTGAACAATCTTTTGATAAAATTTTAATGTACTTCCAAAATGTATGTCCGCCATATTGGATTAGCCATCTTTAATTTTGAAATTTCAAAATTCGGGCTCGATAGAATTAAAGGCGGTTTTATAACGAATAGTTTAAAATTTTAAAACAAAACAAAAAATAAGTTTCATTAATTCCAGGCTTGGGAATTATCGTTTGTCCAAAAAACGAGCTATTCGCCCCACTGTGCGACGTCCCACGCAACTCAGACGGTATAAAGGAAAAGACGGCCCATCAAAACATCTTTTCCAGGTCGCCATACCGTCTTCGGAAACAAGACTTCGCTGTGCTACGCCCGAGACGCAAATTTGCCTATTTAGATATTTATCCCCTGCGAAATCGCTGCTCGGGGGACGCAATGCTTTCAGTTAATTATGTGGGAATCTTTGAGAGAGCGCCCGCTTGCCTCGTTTCGTTGTTTAGCGGAGTAACACGACCTCATTAATGATCGAGAGCGCGCAAAAGTTTGAGGGTAGGTGGGTCGGTCCCAACCCTCTTGAAGTACGGAGCCGTATAATAGAGAGTTTCTCCAAATATCACGTATACCGATTGTTAACTTGCCTGTCATAATCCCGTAATTGTACCAGAGATATGTCGCTTGCTAATGTAATATAACGAAATGGAATATAGGAGTATTATACTAGGCGCACAAATTAAGGGATATTTAAAAAAATCCCAAAGGCTATAGCCGGGTAAGGGGTCAAATCGGCCCTTGAACCAATCGAGGTTCTAGTTTGGCAGGTAGGAAGTATGAATAGAAAGATTCCTTTAGCTAGATTTTCAGACCACCAGGTCGTCTCTAGAAGGTCCTAACCTCAAAAATGTGATTGTTCGTTTTTTCTCGATTCTGGGCGCAATTTTCAACCAAATGTTTTGAAAAAAATCACAGAGTTGCATGTTTCTGTTACAAATATGCTCAATTTTTTTTTGAATTTTGTTATTCCCAATGGCGCTCAAAAAAATTATTGAATATTTCAATCAATATTTACATTAGGACGCTTTACATTGGCCAACTTTTAAGGCCATGCTTTTTTTGTATTTTTTGACGCTCTTTGACGTGGTACTGCTTAAATTTAATTTTAGGTGGTGGAACACCGTGAAAAATCCAAATAACCGTTTTTTAGGCAGTTTTTTTGCATTTATCTGGCTTGGATTACATTTTATCGAAAAGTTACTATTTTTTTCGGATTCAGCGGAAAAAAATACGTCAAAAAACGTGTAATAATCATAAAAAAATTCTGACTAATAAAATCTCTAAGTGTGAAAATAAGTGTTCAGGAACCTCATCTCTGCATATAAATTGTTATTGTGTTATGTAAAAAAACTGTAAATTTTAATTCAAAACATTAATTTTTATACATATTACTTTTAATATATATAAAGAAACATTCATCAAATGAAGAAATGTGAATGAAATCTTGAGTATGATGAAAATAGAAATTAGTAACTGAATCAGAAATCTTCAATCGATATTTTTAACAAGTTGAGTACATTGAAAATGAACTGAAAATTTTTATTCGTGTCTCGTGTGAAAATATATTAATTTATCATGTTATAAACGCCGCCTTAAAAAATCAGCTCAAAAAAATTGTTTAGGTACCCCTAAACAAGATTTTTAAAAAATTTCCAAAAAATCAAAAATTGAATTTTTTTTTATTTTTTTCCTCGTCATGTTATTATTTTGTAGATTGAAAAAAATGTCGATCCTGAAAATTTTAAATCAATATTTTAATTTCTAAAGGTCACTCATAATTTTTTTACTTTTCAAAGTAGTGTACCTAAAATATTTTCGAGCAATCTCTAAATATAAATGTTAAAGAACTAATTATTTTTTTATTGAATTTGACGTACAAAAGAATAGAAATAAAACACGACACTTAAAAAAATTTCTCGAGACAAAATTGACTACCATATTGTACCAAATATTTATAATTTTTTAATATACTTACTTTTTTATCATTTTTATAATTATAAAGTGTCTCGTGTTTTATTTCTATTCTTTTGTACGTCAAATTCTATAAAAAAAAATAATTAATTCGTCAGTATTTATATTTATAGATTGCTCGAAAACATTTTAGGTACACTACTTTGAAAAGTAAAAAAATTATGAGTGACCTTTAGAAATTAAAATATTGATTTAAAATTTTCAGAATCGACATTTTTGTCAACCTACAAAATAATAACATGCCGAGGAAAAAAAATAAAAAACAAAAAATTCAATTTTTGACGATTTTGGAAATTTTTAAAAATCTTGAGCGACCTCTAAAAAATTTTTTTTGAGCTGATTTTTTAAGGGGGCGTTTATAACATGATAAATTAATATATTTTTTACACGAGACACAAATAAAAATTTTCAGTTCATTTTCAATGTACTCAACTTGTTAAAAATATCGATTGAAGATTTCTGATTCAGTTACTAATTTCTATTTTCATCACACTCAAGATTTCATCCGCATTTCTTCATTTGATGGATGTTTCTTCATATATAATAAAAGTAATATGTATAAAAATGATGTTTTGAATCAAAATTTACAGTTTTTTTACATAACACAATATTTATATACAGAGATAACGTTCCTGAACACTTTTATTTTCTCACCTAGAGATTTTATTAGTCAGAAATTTTTTTATGATTGTTAAACGTGTTTTTGATGTATTTTTTCCGCTGAATCCGAAGAAAAATAGTAAAACAGTAACTTTTCGATAAAATGTAATCCAAGCCAGATAAATGCAAAAAAATGCCTAAAAAAACGGTTTTTTGGATTTTTCACGATGTTCCATCACCTAAAATTAAATTTAAGCAGCACCATGTGAAAGAGCGTCAATAATACAAAAAAATCTTGGCCTTAAAAGTTGGCCAATGTAAAGCGTCCTAATGTAAATATTGATTGAAATATTCAATAATTTTTTTTAGCGCCATTGGGAATAAAAAAATAAAAAAAAATTGAGCATATTTGTAAAAGAAACATGCAACTCTGTGATTTTTTTCAAAACATTTGGTTGAAAATTGCGTACAGAATCGAGAAAAAACGAAAAATCACATTTTTAGGTTAGGGAGCTTCTAGAGACGACCTATAGGTCTGAAAATCTAGCTGAAGGAGTCTTTCTATTTATACTTCCGACCTGCCAAACTAGAACCTCGATTAGTTCAAGGACCGATTTGACCCCTACCCTTACCTATAGCCTTTGTATGTGATTTTCAAAGAGAGGTAACTTGGGGAAAATGGTTGTCGGGAAAAGAAGAGAAAAGGAAATTGAAGCTCTAAGTTTCTAGTTTAAAGTGTTATACTACCCAGCAACTTTTTTTAACATTTTTTTTCTGATTATAAACTATATAAGAATTATATTCAAAAAGAATTTGGGAGGGGAGGCAAGCTTTTAAAAAACTTTTACAGCTTATTTTCCGAACACATCTCAGCGGTCCAGAACGTTCGAAAAATAATAATAATAATATTTTATTTTTCCTTTTTGATACATACACTGTATATAGGATACGTCATACAAAACAACATAGATAAAATAGTATACAATAGTATAAGAATATAAATTATATCAAGTACATAAAATATTTTACAGATAATTTAGTCCACATTTGTTTTATTATCATAGCATAGATAAAATAGTAAACAATAGTATAGAAATAGTAATAACAGGGTACATAGAATATAATATCACTGGCAGTTTAGTTTACATTATTTATTTTATAAAATTCAGTTAATGTGTAAAATCCGTTCTTACTTAAACGTTTCTTTAACTCACTTTTAAATATGTTATATGTTGTGGCTTTTTTATATTAACAGGTAACTGGTTAAACAGATCGCCCTCAGTATATTTTGGGGATTTTTTGTATTGAACATAATTGAATTTTGTCAGATGAATGTGTTCATTTCGTCTTGTTAAGTACGCATGTACTTCATTATTTTTTGTGAAGTTTCCCATCTTTTGAAAAACATGGCACAGTAGCTTGAAGTAGTCGAACCGAAGACATTTTTTCTGTGAGTTCAGAATAGGATTTTGCTGTTACAACAATAGTTGTATCATCTGCATACATAAACACCCTGCCATCCTGTATATAGGATGGCAGGTCGTTTTTGTAGAGTAGGAACAGGAGAGAACCAAGAACTCCTCCTTGAGGGGTTCCTAGCTCTGTTTCGTAGCTATCTGAGATATCGGAATTAATTTTAACTCTAAGTGATCGGCCAGATATATATGAAATTATCCATTGGTTTATATGTAGAACCTCTAATACCCATTTTTTCAATTTTTGCCGATAAAAATTTTGGATTTATGGTTTCAAATGCCCTCGAAAAGTCAAAGAATATTCCGACGACATAGTTTCTTTTATCGATGTTTTCATGGATATATTGTACTAGATCTATAGAAGCCGCTCTGCTGTATTATTACAGTTTTATTGGTCCTTTTCTTCGGTAAAAATTAATTATAATTTCCCCAAATATATGTACATGGCTTTATTAAATTTTAGAGAAGCTAATAGGACGCGCTACAATAACCGTATTATTTATATCATTATAACTATCTTTTTCAAATTGTCCTACAACGTAGCTAGCTCAGTTTTTATCCGATAGACTTGAAATTTTAATTGTAGCTTCTCATATAGATTATCTATCGAAGTACACAGGATTTTTGCGATTGATAGATAATTACATTTGCAATAAACAATTTAAGATAGATTTTAAAAAAATAGATAGAAAAAAACTTGTCAATTTACGAATTTTCAAAAAAAAAATTAAAAACGGGTACTTTCAAAGAAAAAACTGATGTAGATTAAGAAAAAAATTTGTTTTTGTTTCCTAAGTGGTATACGAAAACTGCTATAGTGTACGCCGATTTCCTCCTCCAGAAAAAAAATTGTTACTTGGAGCTACGTTATTTTGTAACTAATGTAAATAAAAAATACCTTTTGTATACATTAATACCCATAGAATCAAGTGTCAAAATTCCATTTTGATCATCCTAAAAAAAAGCTTCATTTTTCAATGCGCCTGAGTAGTATAACCCCTTAAATATTGAATTCTTTTTTTTTTTTTTAATTTATTTTTTACAAGAATGAATGTTTTTTGATAATGCAAATATGGATTATTGTTAAAAAAATTATTTAACTTAAAAAAACGTGAAAATAACGTGGAAGAACAGAAAATGAAAAATCGATCCTTACATTGATATTTAGCACAAATGACAATTTCAATCATTCCGAGTATTCTGAAAGAAAAACCGCAGGGCTTTCAAACCATGAGGTTTCAATATATATCATACTATATACAGGGTGAGTCGCTTTTTTGTAGCAGGACTTTTTTAACCTTCGATAGAATACGATATTTTGAGAAAAAAGTTCCTATAAACATATGGTCTATCTAGTTTCAGTTATATGATCTATCTAAGGTCAGTGGCGTACGATAGAAAAGTTCTGTTAATCTAAATAATCTGGGCACCCGAGAAAAGTAACTTCCAGTATAGTGTTTTCGACAAAATCAATGAATTTGATGAAATTGAGGTTAAAGCGTGTGTAAAATATTAAGCGAAAATACCATTCCGTTCAGAAAATATTGTAAAAAAACTTAAAAAAAAAACAGAAGCTTTAACACCCTGTATCTCCTTTACGAAGCTAGATAGACCATAAGTTTATAGGAACTTTTTTCTCAAAATATCGTATTCTATCGAATCTTGAAGTCCTGCTACAAAAAAGTGACGCACCCTGTGTATCATACTCTCATATTCATCATATTCATCAAACTAAAAGGTTGAAAAGTTGAAGTTATGCAAATATCCCTAATTATGCAACTTTTTACCTCTTTTTCAATCAACAATTCCGTTTCGAAATTTAAAAAAAAACAATTAGGTACTAATTAAATCAAAAATTTAATCAATTACGGACCTCAATTATAAATTTATTGAGGTCCGTAGACCTTTTTAAAAGACAAGAAAAAATTTAGAAAACAGTTTTTTCGATGTTTTTTTATAATTACTCAAAAACTGCTGATGCTAACAAATTTTAAACTCAAAATCCAAAAACTAGAAACTTGGAGCTTCAGTATCCCTTTTTTTATTTTCCCTAAGACCACTTTTCTCCAAGCTCTTACTTTTTTCCGAATATTTTGCCAACAATATGTTGCCAGAAAAACAACTGATAGGAAAATGTAGCAGCTGTTTAATTAACATAACTTTTTTTTTAATGGAAACTCCATTTTTACGGGTTTTTGAAATACTATTCAACGAATATATAGTAATGTAATATACATACTCCATATTATTCCAGAAAATAAAAAAAACTGGAGTGGAAGATTAAAACAGTTTTAATCTTCCTCTAAATAGTTATTAAAACAGTTTTATCTTCTCCTGAAGATGCCAACTTAGTTGGCGAAACGCGCATCGAGAAAAGTATAGTACCTAGTTCGGTGTTTCGTGGAAAATGTCCAGTTTTTTGTTTCTACGCCGAAGGTTCCAGTACCCACTCTATTTCAGAAAATGTCAGAAAAAATAGTTTACCCCTTTAAAAAAATCACAAACTCTAAAAATAACGGAGATATAAAGGATGGGATTCCTCATGAAGTCACCCTGTTCTAAAGTCAATAGTAATTGAACAATGATCTGTTGGTTTCGCTATATGTACATATATGTGTAAGAATTTATATAAATAATAAATAGTTACTAAATAACATTATTTTATACATTGCTGTACTTAATTACAGTACTTATAATAGTTATATTATGTGTCAGCGACGTTTGACAATTCATATTTATGTTTACAGACGCACAGATAAATAGGAAGTTAAATATATTTGGAACATACAGACAACGCCAATACCTAAAAAAATAAATTTCAATCACGTCTTTCACGCGTGTCTCTAATCACCTCGGAAAAGTAATTTCCTTGGCGTCTTGGGGGTCTTTTAGAAACTGTATTATTTAATTTTTACCTTGTAGCGAAATTTTATTTGGAACGTCCTTTCAGCGGTGAACGGATATTGGGTAGAGGCAAAAACTGCTAGGGTTATATACAGTCTGTACTTTGCACTATTTTCAACGTATCTAAAAAAAATACAGGATATTTCATTTTACTACACAACACGTGTGCGCAGATTGGTGACATGGTGGTTTGGTTTGGACATGGTGACGTACACGCGGTAGGGATTAAGGGAGGAGTAAACGAACAGTTATAGGTGGTCTTATTTGCAGTTTCTTCTGAAATATAGTGTATAATATCCAAACCACACTAACAATTTCTGTGCAAATAAGTTGTATAAAATCGAGTTACGTGTTTCATTCAATTTCTTCGCGAAAATAATGCTTATATTTTTCCTCGGGGCTAAAAGTTTTAAACTTCTTTCTCGTCTCTGGGCTCTCAGAACTCACCGCAGCGGCTCTCGGTCCCTTGTATACAAACCGAAGTGCTCCACGCAAAGCTGTCTATCAAATGATTAATCCCCCTTGAGGGATATTTTCCCTGTAAAGACCCATTGCCTTAATAAATCTTTCTCATTCTGTAAGACAATTTTTTCTGTGCACAATAGCGCGCCGAATTTGCGTTAGGAGGGCTTAATTGAGTCAAGGTTGGGGACGAACATAAAAAGGTGCCGTTCCGAAGGCTTTTTATGAAGTTCTTAGGGTGAATGAGTGTTACGTTTCCGTAGATAAATTGATATAATGCACTTTTTTGTATTTCGAAAACGAAGAGGCGTATAAAAATGTATAAAAAGAATGACAATTCTTCTAAAGTAACTTCCAAATAGTTAAATTGTAACAATTTAATTAATAGTGGTCCTTACAATAAATTATCAGAAAATCAGTTGCCAAAAATGACAACGGAAGTTAAAAAATCCTTAAAATAATGTAACAACCTTATTACTCCTTCACTGAGACAAAAATTACAATTGTCAAATCCAGTAATACCTAAATTATATTGTTTACCAAAAAATACATAAACCAGAAAATCTGTAAGACCAATTGTCCCAGCGGTAGGATCTCCAACTTATAATTTGTCAAATGGTTAACGAACGAGTTCGAAAATTTGCTTATTGCACAAACAAGTTGAAATTTGGTCTCGTTTGATGTATGCTCATTGTTTCCAAGTGTCCCAATTTCGTAAACTTTGGACTACCTCAAGGAATTACTCGAATTAAATGGTTTAGACGATAAAATTATTATGGAATACATTCGGCTTACTAGTATTTGTATGAATCAAAATTGTTTTCAGTATAATGGTGAATATTTTTAACAACATGAGGGAACGGCAATGGGTACTCCTTGTCACCTTTCATTGCAAATCTTTTTATGAGTAAATTTGAAACAGTAGTAAAAGATAAATTCGAGTATTTCCCTAGAGCCTGGTTCAGGGATGTGGACGATTTCTTCGCGGTATTTGATCCAAAAGCAATTAATTTAGATAATTTTGTTGCTAAATTAAATAACCGTTTCCCTACCATAAAATTTACATATGAAAAGGAACACAATGAACAACTACCATTATTAGATGTACTAGTTATTAGAAATAGTGAAAATAAGTTAGAATTTGGTGTATATAGGAAAGAAACCGCGACTCTTAGATATATTCCCAACGATTCACACCACCCTTTTCAACATAAAATGGCAAGTTTTAATTTTCTAATTCAACATTTGTTAAATTTCCCCTCAGTAAAGAGAGATTTGAACATGATACATAATTAATTAAGAATATAGCTAAGAATAACGGTTACTCAGTCCATTTAATAGATAAGTTAATAAGGAAGCATAAATTTAAGAGAACCCTGTACAATCTCCACGACTTTTCGTAGAGATACTGACAATTCGAAATTTGTTTCGTTACCATATGAACCTAAATTCACCTGCGGATTGGATAGAATTTTTAAAAATACCAATATCAATCTGATTTATAATTCTAAAAATAAATTACACACGCTTTTGGGTAACCCCAAAGACAAAATCGATAATAACGAAAAAGTCAGGAATATACGAAATAAGTTGTAAGGACTGTGATCAAAAGTATATTGAGCAAAACAAAAAGATCTATTTTGACTAGATTTAGAGAACACGTGGCTCATTTGAAATACGGCAAAATAGAAAAAATCTTGTGTTGCCCAACACGTTTTTGACAACAACCATAGGATAGACATAAATAATTTAAAATTAATTAGAAATGTAACAAACAGTAGACAGTTGGACGCTTTTGAACGTTTAGAAATCATTAAGTGTAACAGTAGTATGAATAAGGACAATGGTCCGATACCCACTAGTCCACTGTTTGCTCTGATAAACAAAGACAGTGACGGTTCAGTGAACCGTAGCAACAAATTTGGTATAAATAGTGCAAGTGTGTAGATTAGAATTTAGTTTAAATCTTTTCTTGAAGATGCCAGCGAAACGCGCGTCGAGAAAAGTATATTTTTTTAACATAACGGTTAAAAACTTTACTTGGCCTATAAATTTGTACAATTTTAAACAACTGCATCAAGTAATACGATGCATATCTCTTGAGTCTGGAGGTTTTTCACAATTTTGCTATGAGATTGCATTTATCTTTCCCTGCAAGAGTCTTATCCTAAGTAAGTTACTTTTTTTTCATTTGTCGTAAATTTCGTTTTTTGATTTGTCAATTTTGTGGAAGGTTTTCTTGTCTAAGCTATATTGAGATTTATTGTACTGTTCGTTATAAAATCCATGTCATTCCAAATTCGCAATAAAAATTCGTTTTTTTTTTAAATCAGAAAATTACACTGTAAAATGCCATTTCAAAATAATCGTTTGACATATCCAAGATATTTTCCCAAAAATTAAGTAACATTTGTATCGAATATGCCCACTACTGCTAGACTAGCACTGTATAGTTTTTGTTCTACCAATACTGGACATACCTGGAGCATTTCATACGTTAAAAGAAAGTTTCTTCTTACTCTTAAATTAACCTGATATTTTATTGACAAATGGAATACTTACACACAAATGTACTCTCACAAATTCTTCAGAATACATCCCAAAGAAATTTTGGCACGATGACTTCGCTTTTCCGAGAAGGTATATTACAACCTTGATACGTTTAAAACTTGGCCATGCTTGCTATCCAGCCCATTTATTCAAAATTGGTATCTTCAGTTCAGAAAATTGTGAACACTGTGATGTTTTAGGAGATCTCGATCACATCTTCTTTGGCTGTGAAAAATACAAAGATGCGCCCTCTAAGCTGGTAGAAAATGTACTAAACTGTAATATCGCTGCTCCCTTCAACTTACTGCACCTTTTAACAACTGACTCAAGGAAAGTGTATAGCTGTATCATGAACTTTATAACGGAAACTGAAATTAAGCTCTAGGTTAATCTTAATCTCGAACCCCTATGTTTTTACTTGTGTTGTTCTCCCTATTTACCGAGGTCTCCCCTGTAGTGTCTAATGTATAAAATCGTCCTGATCGACCCCAGGATGTGAAGAGTGTGTCCCCGTCTTTCCTTATCGTTTTTATAAATTTTTGGGTTTTGTTGGTGTTTTTATAGAATTATGTTAGGTTAAGTTTTATTAGGTTAGGTTTTAAATTGGTTAATTAAATTTCCTTTTGTGACTGGCTGCATGGTATAGGACCTAAAGCCAAAAAAAAAATCTTCAGACATTAAATTATTTTGAATAAACGGACTGGACCAAAAAGGAAACACTCTCTTGCTGGAAATGCATTACTCTCGCCGAAATTACGCTGAGTAATTTTGAAGGCGCCGTCAAATTTCATCCCGCAATTAGAATTTTACCCCGGGAATAAAAGATTCATCTTGTTATTTACGTTTGGACCGCACAAAACATAAAACGCTTCCACGAACTACCAACCGCGCAGGGGGTATTTCCTTCAAGTAAATTTTAGGTAGTTAAAACTGAAATTGCCTATTGAATAATAAATTAGGACGGTAATTGGAAATTTTCGCCCGCCCCTCGGATCCACCAAAAATAATACAAGGTATTTTACATCACGTTATCGACAAAGTAATATATATTCGCAGCACAATAAGTTATAACAGAATAGAACCTTATCTGTCATATTAACTGTCGATGCTCAAAAATGCTTATTAAATATTAGAATCTCTAGTGTACCTCAAGGTGGCACACTAGGACCCTTCATCGTACGAGGTGTGGCTATTAAATAACAGAAGTTTGACCAGAACTGTGTATGGTGATACTTTTTCCACCCTGAGCTCGCTGGACAAGCTAGCGGGTTGCTCAGTTTGACTGGAGCAGTCGTTTGAATTAATCTACGCACCAGTGACGCGTCGAAAAAAATGTTGTGTTCAGATGGAGCAACGGATTAATTACAAGTTTCTTGTTAAACTAGGAAACTTCTACAGAAGGTTATGCAATGTTGAAATAAGTGTACGGGAATGAATTTTTATCACGCACACAAGTTTTTGAATGGTTTAAACGGTTTAAGAGAGACGTGAAACGATCGAAGATGATCCGCGCCCCGGATGGCCCTCAAAGTCAAAAACGGGCGAAAATATTGAAAAAATCGGTAAATTAATCAGAGAAGATTGTCGTCTAAACATCCGAAGGCTTGCTAAACGAACAGGAATCGACAAATAATGTGTTCGCCATATTTTGCATGAATCGTTCAACATGCGCAAAGTTTGGGCAAAAATGGTGTCAAAACTCTTCACTCCCCGAGCAAAAGGAATCAAGAACGAACATTTGCGCTGACATTCTAAATCACATTGAAACTGATCCAGGCTTGTTAGACACGGTGACATTGATGGGGACAAGATGCGAAAGTGTGGAAGCGGTTAAAGCAAACGCGACGGAGGTTCTGAACCAGCTGACAGAAGCGGACTTCCAGCACTGCTTTCAACAATGGAAGAGTCGTATGGAGCGATGTAGAGATCGCCAAGGGGAGAACATTGAAGGTGAAAAAAGTTGCTGCTGTAATTGGTAACGAATAAAAAGTGTTATGACAGTAGCAGTCCGGTTATTTAATAGCCACACCTCGTATTTATCAACATTGTTACATCGCAAATCTAGGAAGCCAAAACTTTTGGCTTTTGGCTTGGATATCGGAGCATGAAGAACGCGAAAAGGCTGATAAACTAGCCAGTGAAAGCTTTTAAGACGCTCTAATAGGACTAGAAGCTTTCTGTGGCGTGCCAATTAATTTTTTTTGCCAATTAAATTGACATATAAGCCTAATTAGTATGGCAGAGGAGACAACATGCAGGTTGTTCTGCCTGGAAAAAGAGAAAGCCTTAGTTCACGTACTATGTCAAAACACTGGTCAAGAGCCTGATAAAAATAAACATGCTCAAAGCCAACATAATAGTGACTTCCACGCAAAAATAGATATAATTTATCATTTAAACGAATTTAACAACAAAATAAAAAAATAGCGACCTAGTTCCAACAAATTTTTTTTCGTACTGTAATTAAAGGGAGCATAACTAAGAATGTTATAGATCTTTCAAAAGAAACTAAAATAAAACAATACAACGCATGGTTATATAAATACAACGCATAAATTGGCCAGCTTTTTCATAGATTCTAGACTTACGTAATAATTAATATAATTTTGTTCTCAAAAATAAATTATATTCTAACCGAAAAAAATTGAAAATCAAACCCAACAATATAGGTATTATCAACATCGCAATATGAAGCGGCTTTATTACTGAATCCCAGATCAAAACCTAATTAGCAGTTTTCCAGTTAAATATAAAAATTTTCAGAGCTAGCAGAATGAACCTGTGGAGTGGAATAATTAGTAAGGATGATGTAACACGGAGGTTAAACGAAATAAGATAGATATATAAAATATTTGTTATATACGAACCATTACGTTTAATAACTTCATAAATATGAAGATTAGTTAAAAATGGATGTATGTGCTGAATTTATTTTTAAAACTGCAAATATCTAAATGTCAGACGTAGCACATTTGTGGACTACCTTGAGAATGATTTTTTGTATTTTTATTAGGTTGCCTTTAATTTTTAGGCAACATATTTTAGAATTTATTAGCGTGAAAATCTGGAAAATATCTACAGTGATCCGATACTATTATGGGTCGGATGGTGTACCACAAGGGACCGTTCTGGAACCCATTAGTTTTGAATACTTTTATACACTGTGAAAAAAATACGACTTAACTTAGGAACCACCCTGCATATCCACGTATACATACATAAAACTAAGAAAGGTTTCCATTTCTCGACACAAATAAAACGTAAAACTAAAAGAGGAGCTTTGTGACTTTCTTATCTTAAATGTTTGTGTAACGAGAATTTAGCTGTACAATCATTTCTTTAGATCTAAGGCATGACAAATTATAAATTTTCGGAGGTTTTCGGAGTGAGATAAAAAAAATCTGTTTGAAACATATCACAATCGATAGTACTTGGTAAAACACTAACATCCCTAAAATTTTAGATTTTTTTGAGCTACAAGGGAAGGGAAGGTGGGGGTGAGTAAATACAAATTTTCGTTTCGACGTTAAAATTTCAATCTTTCTCGGTAAGAACATGAAAAAAAATACGCTAAAATCACGTTTTTTCACCTTTGGGCCGTTTTTTGGGTCAGTTCCTGGTCGACGCCCATTATGAATTCAAAATTAATCGAAAGTACAAAAAAAGATTAAAAAAAAATTCGAAAAAAAATCGTTTCATACTATTCGAAATTTCGATTTTAAACTTTCAATCCTCAAAATAAGGGTGAAAACTACCCCCAATAATTTTGAAAATATTTTTATCGTATTCTACGCAACAAAAAAACATCGAAAACCATTGCAACCTTCTTTTTTTAATTTTTTTCATTTTCTTACCGAGAAAGATTGAAATTTTAGTCGAAACGAAAATTTGTATTTTCTCACCCTCACCATCCCTCTCCTTGTGTCTCAAAAAATCTAAAATTTTAGGGAAGTTAGTTTTTTATCAAGTACTATCGATTGTGATATGTTTCAAACAGAAATTTTTTTGACCTCACTTAGTTGGCGTGAAATGCCCCATCCACATAGGTATACATAAAACAGCGAAATATTTCCTACTTCCGATACAAATAAAATATAGAACTAAAAGAGGGGTTTTGCGTTTTTACACTCCTTCAAAACCTTACAAATCAATTCGTTCGAGTTATTCCTCGCCAAACTCCAGGCTTTCGCTCGCGCTTATTGTCGGATTTTATTTTATCTTTTTCTTTCGCGGTTTTGCTCTCGTCTAAGATTCCCACCTTGAAATGACTCGTATCGGTGACACGCTTTTTTAATGGAATGGAACGGATAATAAGGTTTTAATATGTAACGTATGTCCTAAAAGTTCTGGCACAAAATATTTATAGCAGTTTTTTTTAATGAACAGATTTATTGAAACATCAATTATTTATCATAAACTACATCTTAATGCTTAACTAAACTATACTATCAAATTATGTGAAGCGGCCCATACTCCTCTACCAGACGCAACTTTCTTCGGATGTCTCTCATGAGGCCCTGGACGGAATTCAAGTCAATTTCTCTCAATTTTTCAAAAATTCGACGTCTTAGTTGTTGTTCGTTTTGGGCTTCCCAGCCTCTGTCATAAACATTCCGCGACAATAAAGCCCAAAAATCCTCTATTGGGCGAGCCTGAGGCAAGTTAGGAGGATTAGCGTTTTTAGGAACAAAAGGTATGCGGTGTTGACGAAGCCAGTTTTGGGTATCTCTAGAGTAATGACACGATGCTAAGTCTGGACAAAACATGATATCATCCTCAGCATGATGTTCTTGGACAAACTGGAGCAATTTGGAAAGACAGTTCTCAATATACCCCTGACTGTTCAAAGCTTCGCCTCTCACTCTTCCCACAAAAGGTCGGGATATGCCCCTGTTAGAAATTGCGCACCAGACAAGGATTTTATCGGCAAATTTTGCTTTAGTATTAAACTTTACATTGTCAGGGCATTCCTCTAGGTTATTTGTATAAAACCCATCATTTTCTTTCATTTCGGAGTTACCCAAAGCGAAATACTTTTCGTCGTCTAAAATAATGCTCTTGCCATCGGCAAAGTAGACCCTTCTCAGTTGACGGCAGCATCTTGGTATACGTAGAAGCTGCCCTTGAGTGTATTTGGGGCACTTACATCTTTTTCGATATTTCAGACCATTCCTCTTCAATGTCAACGATACCGTACTCTTAGAAGTGTCATATTGACGAGCCAGTCTCCTTGATGACATCCCAACTTGGTTTCTTGCTCTTCTTACCAACCGCTCTTCCCTCTGTGCAGTAAATACTCGTTGTCATCCACTTTTTGGAAGGTTCAAACAAGGTATCTCCCTTGCTCGCACTCCGCTATTGTTCGATAAATGGTTCTGCGAGAAATATTTTCATTCTCGAATATTCGAAATATTTCAGCTTTGGGTACCCGCCCAACTAAGTTATAGATACTTTTTCTTATTTCTAATTTATACGACATTTGAAAGCATAAACTTCAAAATAAATAACCCTCGACTGACAGTCAATAAAGCAAACAATCTTTTGTTACCAAAGGCGACTTGATATTATTTCATTATTAAGATTTAAGTTCATGAATTTTGTGCCAAAACTTTTAGGACATACGTTATCATTGAAGACGGGGGGGAATTCGCAGACGCCACGTACGAGAAATATATTCACTCCGAGGAGGCAATTCGACACTGAGAAGGAAGAAGATGACAGTGAGGAAGGGATCAGTTTATCGAATTCAGTACTTTATCCATTAGAGTTATCGAGAATGATATTTTAAAGCAATCGACGATACTCAATTTAAAAGCGTAAATAGGTTTATAGATGCTTTACGAAAAATATATATCTATTTTATTACAGCTAAAGGCTTTATAGAAAGACGACATAAGCGTTCTCAAAGTATTAGTATAAACCCTTATATGATTAAAATGGACGGTACAAAAGCACTTAAAAAATTCCAATTTTTATAAGAGCTGTTAACATGATCTTACACAGCAGTTTTATAACCGTTGGGGATTTCTGAGTTTCATGTTACTGCACTTATGTAGAGCTTTAAACAGACTTAAGAGAGGAACTTTTATTTTATAATAACTATGTACATGGCGTTTTACGCCATATTCTATAAAAGACAAGTATATAATGAAACTGCTTTTGGTAGGTGGTTATAATTTCGAAATATCGCATCATATGATAAAACAGAATTATCACCTAACATGTGTGCCTAGAAGTATCATTTTATTAGCTAGTAAAATTTTGATAGACAATGGTCTAACCGTTTCTCGTATTATATACATTCACAGAAATGGCATTTTAACACATTTTTCAGTGCCTATTTTAATTTCTCGAACATGTATGAATTTATTCTTACATTCGGTTTAGAAATACTTCTTTCAACTTCTTACTTCTAATTCAAAACTTTACCATTCTTACTATATATAGTTTTCGGTAAATATCACTGTTTTGTACTTAAAAATCATCAGTAAATTTTTTTAATGTGTGACACAGAGCTTTTTGAAATTTCATGATATTTTTGGTTCAATTTTAGAAATATTTCATATCTAGGAAAAATGTTTCCAAAATGCTTAGTTAGTCAGATATATAATCTGGAGATTTCTCATCTTTCTTTTCACATAATCGACAGATCGCCTTCAACTTGAGCTTATTAGACACAGAATTTCGCAAGCAGTAATTCCATCAGAAACAAAAGAAAAAAAGTAATTAAAAATAATTCTGCTGTCAAAAATTCAAACTGTAAGATAATAGTCGTAAGTTTTTATTTTTTTAAAGAAGGTAAAGAAGGTTTGATGAAAAATGTTCAGCTGCCACACAGGACCTTGTGTACGTTAGGCAAAGTTAAACTGGATATAACTCTTTTAAAACAGATAAAATGAAAACCCAACAATGCCTTAGTCGCTGTTTTCTACTCGTATTAAAGTTCCTTGAGGTATTTTCAGACGCTGCTACATAAGCTCTTTTCCTATAAAGCCGAAGGTAAATATTTGGTTGGATTATTGTCGTTACTATTTGCATTGTTTTACCGTCTCGGGATGTCGAACACACACAAGAATAAATTCGAATTTAGATCAAATAAATGATATAAACGAATGGCGCAACACCGTTCCAATCTTGAAATAAAAGAAAATCCCTCGCCAACTTGTTAGGAGCTAGTATTTTTATATATTCATGTTAGTGGAGTTGTCCAAATTCCCACGGAGCATCCAGCTCGTTATGCGGACAGTTCGTGTTATTTTTTTTATTGTATACTACAAAATGTCGCCAGATTTCGCCAATATACAATGTAAATATGAAAAATTGATTAAATGGTTAAGATCAGCATTGGAAGTAAAGATTATATTCAAATTTAAATAGTATCTGCCCACTTACCTTGATGAATCTAAAAATAATTTCACAATATCTTTAACGGAAATAAACTACTGCAAACAATTAAGGGAGCAAGAAAAAATTGTGGATTTTTTCGTGATTTTTGAAGGGCTGTATTTATGTGACAAATGGGTCGTTGCAAATATTTTGCATTTTCGTTCTCGGTCCACGGGCTTGGAAATTTTTTTTACAGTGAAACCATGGTATAGATCTGATAGCCTGTTTATTCAGCTTCAATTTCTTTTTTTTAATTTTTCTCTACGTTAATTTGTCCCGGAGATATCGGACTTTGAATGCAAAATGATCCTTTTGGCTTTAACCATCGATATCTCAGCAACTAGTCATCGGACAGAAAATTGAATGGCAGTGTCAGAATCTGGAATCAATTTTGTACAAGGCTATGTCCTGTCTTTTTGAAAAAATTTTTTTCATCCTCAATATTAACCTGAAAAAAAAATGAAAAAAAGTGACTTTTTCACTTGTTTTGCTAAGTCGAGCGCATCTTTGCGAATATTGATGGGTAGTCTAATGTTTGTATGAATTTTTATACCACAATGTATCCCCAATAGTCCTGCAAATCGGCAGATCGATATATCAAATGGTTTCCCCAGACCGTTTGATCAAAATTTCAGAAAAAAATAAAGGAGCCAAATTTACGTTTCTGAGCACCCTGTAACTGACGTAAAAGTAGAAAATTCAATGTTTTTTCCACTTTTTCCACTTTTTTCCACAATAAATGCATCCCTTCAAAAATCACTAAAAATTTTCTAATTTTAGGTAATATTATATAGTTATGTCTGAATTAAATATCGTATTATTTTTCCCCTATAGCTCCAGTTTTAAGTATACAATTTAGAGAAATGAGTTTATGATTTTATCAAAAGAGGATTTTTTATTTTATTTATACCAAATACAATCTTAAGTAAAACAAACAAAAAAAACTAAAGAAATCAAATATAGCACCCCGAATTCTAAAACTTTTTTCCGAATTCTTGAATGTTTTTTCAAACAGTCTTTAAACTCCGGGAGAATGCCGCCTCATGTGGATGTCCCATCTTCCTTGGTGGGGGCCAAATTTAATATCTTGGTGAAATTTCACCTTGTTCCCCACATGTTCCTAAATTTCTGGAAACCGGTCAAGTGGGAGATAGTGTACTCTTAACTCATATTGACCCAATGATTTAAAGTGAATCTGTAATTTCAACAAGTTTTCAGCTTTTTTTTTCCTTCCAAAAATTTCCCCACCCCCAAAAATTAATTGTCTTATTTGTGGGGCAATCTATTTTTTAAAGGATTTCCTTATATTCAAAACAAGGCACCCTTTCAAATTGCTTCATTAAGCCCAACTTTATGTTAACGGAGAAGAATGATTTTTTCTCTCAACCAAAGGTAATGAATTCTTTTCCCCCAAGTCCCCAGGCTTTCTTAACCAGTGGTGTGTTTTGTCCCTACTATCCCAAAGGCACAAGAAACACGGATATTTTGTGTACCCCACTTTCAAAAGAAAGTACCATTTTTAAGTTACACATATAACATTGATGTTGTGATACTTTATCTTCTGCAAGACTAAAGTATTGTGTTATATTTTCTTTCAGTTTCTGGGAGGGAAACCATATTTATTCCCATTATGTAGAAGGAAATTTTAAACTTGCTAAACTGCAAAGGCAATATCTGGAATATATTAGAAAGTCCCATTTCTTTCATGAGTCCCCTAATTTCGAAAAGATTGTTTTTGAGAGAACGTAGCAGTTCTTTCCCTCCCTCTTGTACGGGAAAAGGATTCTTGCCTCTTTCCATAAATTTTTGTGTTTAACCTAGAAGCCAGTACTTCAGCAGCTTTTTTTTCGATAAATTGAGACCTTGAGATATTTATTGTTTTGATTGAAGGTTGAGGAACTGAAGACGTCCCCTCATAGTCACTTTAGTTTCATTAGCATCGGAAGAGCGACAGAGGGACAATGTTCGTTACAGAGATATCTGGTAGCAGAAATGTGGAATGGTATTTCATCTGAGTGGGGAAGGGGTATTGCCGAGTAATGGATAGATTTGGTTATTTGATTGATTCCATTAATATTTGCTAAACAGAAAAGATATCGAAGTGGTTTTTTGTCCCTCTCTACAAACCTGGTGGTACGCCGAATTTCAAATTTTTCTTTTTTGCAGGTAGTCACTGCCGTAATTGCTCTGTGCAAGTTTTACATACAAGATGCGGGGCCGTTTTGTCCTGATCACCAAGCTTAACTCAAAGTATGCCAAATATGCTTGCTTCACAAAGTCAGTAATAGTTTTTTGTGGAACATTATTCTCCCAATATAACAAACACTCAGGTTGATTGACACAACTTCTTCTTGAACTGGAGGAACTCATTTTAATTCTGTTCAATAACACAACACTCTTTTCTTAACAAAAATAAACGCCGAATTCGACTACTCTCTTGCAAGAAGGCACAACTGAGAGATTACTGAGTAGGGGTATAAAAGGGTCAGTTCAGGTACCTGGGAGGCAATGTTTCCACAATTATTTATAGATTTACCTGGAATTTACTCATTTACAGACTGACAATAAAACAATTGCACCTACATTAATGATTATAAAATAATTTTAGAACTCTCAGAAACCAATAAACTGCATAGAAACCAGATATGTAGATAAATTTATGTATCTAAAAAAGTAGAGCTGATAGAGAAAAACGGATTGCACCTATAGATTTAGCTTTCCCAAATATAGTTAAAATCAGGTCTAAAATCCCAGGCACCAAAAAAAAATATTTTTTTTTGTTCCCCTGTGTAATTGTTTGCAGTAGTTTAGATCACAGAAATTATTCCATAATTATTTGTTAAAATCGCTAGACAGGGATTTTTCTTGATATTATGTAGTAATTCACCTAACAGATACAAATTTACGTTTCACCAAAGCTTAATTTGAATCTAATCACTGTCAGTACCGAAACAATTTTCGAGACCCCATTATTATGATGGTCTGTAATATTAATCTATCTCAATGAAATATTCAAAAAGTCGGATTAACCTGGTATTTAATTATTCAAGTATTAAAGTCGATAGTCCCCACACGACATACTAGTATGCTATATATTTCACTTAACAATCTGGACACTTCAACATTTTATTACAACTCAACAAAATTGTATTATATCGCATACTAAAACTGATTTGCAGTTTTACTCGTGTCGCTAAAATTATAGTCATATAAAATTGTACAAAAAGTTAAAGAAGACTGGGTGTTTATTTTAAAAGCATCCTGGAATTCCACAGAGAAAGTTATCACAGGAAAATATGACAGACATACATACATTTTTTTTGTAAACTCTAGAGTACTAGTATCATGTTTTTGCTATTTTATTTGAAATTTTCTATTTTTAACTACTTTCCAACTTGAGCAAACTATAGAAATTGAAAACGAGCATATCTTACTATTTTTTTAGAACATACATATGTTATGACTTTTCTTCCGACTATTACTTCTAAATTGATTTGAATTGAGGCTCAAACTGTTTTGTAAAATTATATATTGGAAACCTAAAGGTGAATATTTATATGTAGAGTCAGGAAAGTGTGCTACAACGCTTTGATGTATGTGTTACAGCGCTATGATAATTAAAGTATAAACCGTATTTTTTTTAAGCGCCTTATAAATCAGGTACGCGTGTATTTCTTGCCCGTGTATACGTACGCCACTAACCGGGCTTGGTAACACGCGCTGAACTCTCCCGGGACGGGATCGAGGGAAGACTGTATACACTTTACTCACATACATAAGCTTACAAAGCAGTAAACGTCGAAATTAGTGCCAATGTGAAGGATTCAACACAAAATAAACAGTTTTCATAACTGTGACGTATTACATGAAAAATGCAAGTTCTTAATCTCCTGTAGAGGATATAGAATGCAGCAAAGTTATTAACCAAATCTGGAAATACTGCCGTGTTTATTGACCATCATGTGAATAAAAAGCTTTTCTGCAGAAATAGTAAAAAACAGTCAGTGAAAAAAGATATGAAGGGTGGGCCATCTATTGTTTTTTTTTAACTTAGCGTTAACGTTTTAACATCAATCGAGTTATTCGGGCAATAGAGCCACAAATAATCGAAATGTTCTGCAAAATTGGGTTGAAAGAAGGAACTACTGCCAAGCCAGCCGCGGTGGCCATTTAACTGAAATTGTTTTTCATAAATAATGGGAAGGCATACTTTCTTGAATAAAGCAAAAATCATTTAAAACAATTCAACGATGTGGTTTTAATAGTAATTTTAAAAAGAAATCATCTGATGGCAAACCCTTTAGCAGTCTTGTGTTGCTCGGCCAACCTTGCCTCTAACGGCCCGATATGGCAATTGTATGACGATAAATAATTTACATGCTTTTAAAAATTGCCGGGAGCTGTTATGTAGTCGTAAAAAAAGCTGATAAATTTGGAATTACCTTTTGAATTAATAATTGGTTATTAGAGTGACTTATGGAGCGGAGCCAGCGGGGTGTAAAAATAACAACTCGGCAACTTTGTTCGCATTACGTTCTATTTCGGAGTTCATTTCGGGGTACGCTTTGAATTGCATTTATTAGGGACGAGTTTTATGGCTTTAATAGACAGCAAATAAAATATTTCGGCGTGAAATTTTAACGATGTTCCCCTTTCAATCAGTTCTCTGCGTATATTGGAATCTTAAATTCTGATTTAATTGTGGACCATATTTTCGCCTCGAAACGTACGATAACTAGAGTTCGTGCAGCACGGAGTATAACAGGATCGTAGTCAGTTTGCGAATGAAAATGTTAATATGTTCACAGAAACTATGGTGCATCATAGTACGTTATTAAATATTATTACTTATTACCAAGCGCGAACGTCACAGGGCCTGACACTGTGCATGTCCTGCTCTTGACTCGTTGGCCTTCACAGCTCACAGCTGACTTGCATTACGAAAACTGCGCTAGCAATTTTAGTTATTTATGGCACGCTGTAACAGACAGTCGCCGGTATTGCATCGCGTTGATACGTTTCGTTTTTACGTATTCGCCGCGTGTTGTTTTCGCCGTGTGTTTAAATAATTTTTTGAATATTAATAATTATTATTTGGGGGATTTAGATTAGTGAATAAAGTGAGGTACCATGCTAAAGGCGAAAAGAAATAGACGGGAAGTATTTCAAACATGGTTTGACACAGACATTGTGTGAATGCATTATAAATTCTTCAGATAAAACTAAAGTAACAAGACATCTGAAAAGCCATGCTTCGTCCAACGCCGACGACTCCGTATTTTTCTATGAACTTACATAAGCCTTTGTTGCAAGCAATATTCCATTAAACAAACTAGAGAACCCCAAGTTACGTACGTTTTTAGAAAAATATATGGACCGCAAAATTCCTCATGAAAGTACGTTAAGACTTGCATTTGTCGATCGGGTTTACAACAATGTAGTGACATCAATACGCGAAGACATTGCGGACAATTTCGTGTATTTTATAGACGAAGTATAGACGAAGCTACCGATGCTTGCGGGCGTTCAGTAGCTAATTTGTGATAAACGTCGCCGTTTCACTCCAGAACACTTAGAAGAGCACATCATAATTTGTTTTAACCACCGCCAACCTGCCATGGGACCCTTGTCTCAACACTGCCTTTTGTCGGGTAAGTGTTGCCATTGTTACGTGTTATCTTAGTTTATATAGGTATTTTATCCTTGTCTTAACCGTACTATTTGGTAAAAATAGTACTATGTTGCTATTTAATTTATGTAAACATATTAATATTTTCATTCGTTAACTGACTACGGTCCTGTTACACTCCTCGCTCGCACTAACTCTAATGATAATGATTTCTGGTATAGGTAGTTTTACGACGCTTTTTGTGGATACAGCAAACCTTATTTTTATAGATGCAAAACCTGTTAAACTTGCAGACTAGTGGATTTTTTGACAGTGAAAGAGAAATAACTGTTTTTTCACAAATTAAATTGTAACAGTTTTTCATAAATTAAATCCCAAAAAAGTCTTAGGGCATATTTATAAAACTTTTAAGTCAGGTCCGTCCTCTTCTTAATATTACAAATAGACCGTAAACCACAAGTAAAAGTTAATAAACTTGTAAGTGGACCATAGTACTTTATTTAAGTGATAGAGAGGGAGGGGGAAGAGAGGGGGGGGAGAGAGAGAAAGAGAGAGAGAGAGAGAGAGAGATCTACAAAAGATAAATAGAGAGGTACTTAGTATAGAAGAAATGTTACGTATGCAATAGAAATGTAGAACATTCCCGTAGAAAGAATAAACGGAAAATATGTAATTACACATATGTAGATAGTTTTCAAAGAATTGAAAATTGGCCTCCTTGCTTCTAACCCTATTTAAAAGTAATTTCATTCGGTATTTCAGATATAATATAACATTTAATAATAAAACGTTTTCTAGCGACATTAACCTCATATTTCATCGATTTTCTGGATACATTATGAGTGTCTGGATACTTTACGTAACATTTATTATATGTAGAGAACAAAAGAATATTTTTTATTTACCCCAGGCAACACGTTATTATTACAGCTCATGAATCGTTAATTCCAGGCGAGCTTTTGTATTCTTTATACTGTATGTAAATATGTAATATGCTGTACAAATCGTTGTAACTCTTTTCTATCTGAAAAAGAAAATTATAAAGTGTTATGGAGGCATTGATGTTTTGTTCTCTTCTTTTTATAATTCTAATAAAAATAGTACTTTGACACTACATTTCCGAATATTGTCGCAAGGAATATAAATAGTTTGTTTGTCTATATTAGAATGGTCAACATGATCTGAGTAAAGGGTCTTGAAATTTCCATATAGCAATTTAAAGTACCCCATTTGAAAATGCACAGGTTTAAATATATTATTTGCTTTGTACAAAAGAAATAATAATAATAAAGAATGTTGTGGCGACCTATACAAACGATATTTGTGTATTTAGGCAAAAAGGTATCATTGACGCAAAAGAAGAATTTTGAAAAATTATTAGTCAATGATCCCGCAACTGGTAAAAAACAAGAAATATCACCCTTTGAATTTTGCCATATCTAGTTATTTTAACTTCAAAAATGAGAAAATTAAATTATTCTCATTGCGTTTCCTTCAAATGCACGTTTGTATTTGTTTTTGAGTAGTATAAAGAACGATAACATATCTGAAATTGCGATTAAAAAAAAAGAATCTTGAAAAAATCGCGTTTTTTAATAGTCTTTGATAAAAATTGAAGATTACATAATTTTTTTTGCAAATTCTAACGATTTCATTCGAAAGAACGACGTCGAAAACATAGGAATACATTGATTTAATCATTTTTTCTTTATTTTTTTCTATCAGTAATATAAGCCTCTAAGTTCATGTCTCTTGACAGTGCACTTGGGCGTTAAAGGGTGTTTATAATAAAGGGTGTTTATAATCTCTTGTTTTTCATCATCAATCATAGATTTAATTATTCTTTTTTTTTTAGTTTTGTTAACTTCTTTTACAAAAAACTTCATACACGTTTCACATTTTTTTGGGACACTCAGGTTATATATAGAATTTAAAACGTATCAGCTTAAAAATTTGATAAAAAATCCTTGTGGAAGTCATTAATCATCATTTAAACATGTCTGAAAAGTAATTGAAAAATTAGTATACTAAATAATTTCAGTCTACAATTAGCTTACATTTCGTTATACCTTGACTAGTAAATGAAGAAGCAACCGATTATTCATCACAATTTAATGTGTATTCACGTGAAATGACTACTTGGGGATACAAATTGGAACGTGCCTCGTGTCTCACGTAATAATTATATAAAAGTCTATATGCATACGTATGAATAGAAATAATTATAACTAATAATTAGAGGTCTGCTAATTATTGTTTAGGGACCACGTTTGAAATGTATGTCGAAAGATTTTTCGGTGTTTAATCTAATGATGGACAAACGATGCCCTATTATTATACTACGCAACTATCGATTTTGTGACAGATTTACCTTAATTATACTCACCAGTTTTGAAGACCACAAAAAGCAAATTTAAAAACGAAATATATAGGTCAAGTAAAGCAAAGGGAAATGTTCGAAAATGTTCCTTTACTAATTCGAAATCGTTCTATCGTGCGGCCACTTCAGAAAGCTCTCAGACAACATCAGCGGCGTCGATAGATATTCATACAAAACGTTTCCTACCTGTTACACAATATAATATTATGACAAAAATCAGCAATAATCACATGTACTGGCATTCTGCATAACCAGTACTGGCATCGTGACATTTGTTTCACTTTAAATATTATGTTACTCTACAATAAAATTGTAAAAGCGTAGAAATGCTGTGAGATAAAGTTTTTGTCTTCGTTTTTTTTATTAGATAAACTATCCTGTGAATGTTATAATCTATTCCTATTTTAAATGCAGTCAAATTAAGTATGTAAATACCCTGTTTCTTAGAGGTTTTAAAACATATCCCACATATTTAGAAGATTTACAATTTGAAACAGTGAAATTGTTTCTTTTTTGTATTTTCGTACTTGCTAAATCATCAAATGAAAAGAATATGATCATTAATCAATTTTCTTAGACAAAAAATCAATTTCTTATTGACGAGTTTAAAAAAACTTTTTCCACGTTTTCCACGAAACACCGAACTAATACACTTTTCTCGACGCGCGTTTCGCCAACCAAGTTGGCATCTTCAGAAGAATATTAAAACCAAATTCCAGCCTACACACTTGCACTATTTATACTACATTTGTTGCCACGATTCACTGAACTGTAACATTTGTCTTTGTTTATCAGAGCAAACAGTGGACTGCTGGGTATCGGACCATTGTCCTTTCAACCCATATCCTTTACAACTTATTTCGTATATTCCTGACTTTTCGTTATTGTCGATTTTGTCTTTGGGGTTACCCAAAAGCGTCTGTATTTTATATTTAGAATTATAAACCAAATTTATTAGTACTATTAAAAATTGTATCTAGTCCGTGGGTGAATTTAGGTTCATATGGTAACGAAGCAAATTTCGAATTGTCAGTATCTCTAAAAGTCGTGGAATTGTACAGGGTTCTCTTAAATTTATGCTTCCTTATTTCCTTACAATGGTGTGAAAGAGACCGCGACTCTTAGATATATTCCCAACGATTCACACCACCCTTTTCAACATAAAATGGCAAGTTTTAATTTTCTAATTCACCGTTTGTTAAATTTCCCCCTCAGTAAAGAGAGGTTTGAACATGAGAAACAATTAAGAATATAGCTAAGAATAACGGTTACTCAGTCCATTTAATAGATAAGTTAATAAGGAAGCATAAAATTAAGAAGAAAACCCTGTACAATTTCACGACTTTTCGTAGAGATACTGACAATTCGAAATTTGCTTCGTTACCATATGAACCTAAATTCACCCGCGGACTAGATACAATTTTTAAAAATACTAATATCAATTTGGTTTATAATTCTAAAAATAAACTATAGACGCTTTTGGGTAACCCCAAAGACGAAACCGACAATAACGAAAAGTCAGGAATATACGAAATAAGTTGTAAATATTGTGATCAAAAGTATATTGAGCAAACAAAAAAGATCTATTTTGACTAGATTTAAAGAACACATGGCTCATTTGAAATATGGCAGAACAGAAAAATCTTGTGTTGCCCAACACGCTTTTGACAACAACCATAGGATAGACATGGATAATTTAAAAGTAATTAGAAATGTAACAAACAGTAGACAGTTGGACGCTTTTGAAAGTTTAGAAATCTCTAAGTGTAACAGTAGTATGAATAAGGACAATGGTCCAGTTTTTTGTTTCTACGCCGAAGGTTCCAGTACCCACTCCAGGATAGAAGAGTTTGTTTTTTGTTGACTCAACATCTTATGTGTGAAGAGAAGAGGATAATACTGAATTATATCTATTATATCTAATATATCTCTTATCGTCTTATCCGCTTAATAACTCAACGTAGTTATTTGTATGTATTTATTTTATTTCCTGCTAAATCTAAATATAGGTAGGTATATTTTGTATGGGATTTTCCTTTAGCAAATTGCTGTTCAACATTTATACGATTTATTGCCCGAAATATGATTGGATTGGCTCAGAAAACATTTCGCAGTAATATACCGCCCTTCTATACTCCTTCGGCGTACAATAAAAAGGAAATCAGGCAAATTTGTTAGAAAAATATTGCCCATTTCACTAGCTCGCGCAGCCATTTTAAATGTACCCCTGTTCATTCCGCTACTGCGACGGCGTCCGTTAAAATAAATATTTAAATCCTATCACTATCATTTTGCCGGTGTACCAGATTCATGCCGTACATATACCCGAAAGCAATCACAAGGTAACCAAATACAGAACGTGCTCGACCGCTGTGATTTCGTAAATTAATTGTATAATTTTGAGCCCCTCTAGGGTTCATCATGTGCGGATGACCACTACTTACCGGCAGAATTAAATCGAATATATATGCGTTACAGTTGCTATAGTCGATGCGAAATGATTTAGATTTCCATGATCGGACCTCTTTAGTTTCGGGTTCTTGACTAGACAAAGGCAAACGTGGTGAAATAGGGTCAGAATTTTACAAAGTATACTGAATTAGGTGAAAATTCAAATTTGATCGTCTTTGCATCTTTTCCATAGCTGTTGACAGTGCAAACGAAAATCCAGTTGGATTTTGCAAAAAAAAAAAATTGTTACAGATATAAACAATTTTTTGTAATTTTTTTTCAAAATATTCATTACGGACGATATAATTAACTAATATTTACGATATACACGTAATTGTAATTGCCACAGATTACTTTTCGAGCGTGTATTTTGTTCAGTCAAAAATAAATATTTAATTTAAGTCAATTTGTTATACAATAATTGTTTATAACAAATTGAAAAAAAAATGTCTTCGTCACCTTCTTTTCACTCAAAAAAAATTACCACATATGCAGCATTTTATACTTAAAAATATTCCGTTGAGAAAAAAAATGGCACGCAATCGAAAAAAAGTTATATTGCTTTAAACATTGTCGCTCACTGCTTGGAGCGCGCTCGGAGCGTCAGCTTGCCTATTTAGCCCAATCAACGGGGAGAAAACCGGTCACTAATTGTTATCAGCAAACAAAAAATATGGTCGTATAGAGAAAAGATTTCTAAGAAAGATAGCGTTTTTTGCTACTCGAGTTTTAATGGCGAACATAACCAAAAAAATTCGCAAAAGTTAAAAAAAGCGGTTTTTTGCAAATAAAAAAAAAGCTTCAAGTCCTACACAAGAAAGTTAAATTAGAAAGTTGTAGGTCTTAAAAATGCGCGTCGAATGGAATTTGAACGAAAAAAATCGGTCATAAACATTTGAGAAAGATTTTAAAAAAACGTCAAAAATCACGTTTTTGTATTTTTGCTGTATAAATTCCAATTTTGTTTGAACAGACTTCTTGTTAACTACAAATATAGCCCAAGACAAGCGGAAAATGATGCTTTTTTCAGATATTCAAAAAAAGTTTTATTTTTTTCGAGTTATAATTTTTTATTTAAAAAAAAAGACGTTTTCAAAAATCAGTTTTTACAGAGGCAAAAATGATCGTACAGAAACGATCATGGGCTAATTTTATTCGCGAAGACTTGTACTTTCATGCCATTATAAAACCAAATCGCTTTTATTTCATTTTTGCATAAAAAAGCGCGTTGTAAAATTGTATTATTTTTTCGAACCGGTTTTTTTCGAATAACTTTTTTTAATTTTTGTTTTTCGTTTTTGGCAGTGGCATATTTGAAACCTGGCATTCAAAACACGCATTAAAAAAAAATGAAGGTCCTATGAGCTCAGGGAGCCGAGATAATTTTTTTTAAGCGGAGGAAAATATAATTTTGCGAGCGCGATCGATTTGAAATCGTGTTTAGTTTTCGATGCGACCAAGCCGAGTGTCCCTCCACTCGGTCGCCGTGCACTGACTAGCGCGTGCCGCACCCAATGCTGTACTTTCGCAAACAATTATGTCAACTTAATTTATGCGAAATGATTTGAAATATTTTTTTTTAGAAAGTAAAAGTCTTTGAGATCTATTTCGTGTAAAAATGAAGTCAATCGGACGTATACAGCGCTGTTATAAATAAAAAAAAATATATATCAGCTCCCTGAGGTCGTAGGACCTTCATTTTTTTTTTAAATGTGTGTTTTGAATGCCAGTTTTCAAATATACAACGGCCAAAAATGTAAAACCAAAATTAAAAAAGTTATTCGAAAAAAATCGGTTCGAAAAAAATGATACAATTTTACAACGCATTTTTTATGCAAAAATTAAATAGAAGCGATTTGGTTTTTTAATAGCATGAAAGTACAAGTCTTCGCGAATAAAATGAGCCCATGATCGTTTCTGTACGATCATTTTTGCATCTGTAAAAGCTGATTTTTGAAAATGTCTTTTTTAAAAAAAAAATCGTTATAACTCGAAAAAAATAAGTCTTTTTTTGAATTTTTGAAAAAAATCATTTTTGACGACGATCAAATTTGAATTTTCACGTAATTCAGGTGATAAGTTTGAGAAATTCTGACCCAATACTATTTATTGTAGTATGTGTTATAGTGGCGTAGCATTTTTGGTATTAAAAATTTTTTTAATGGTTCTATATTAAGTTTGTGTATTGCAAAGTAACTGACACACTTTTACACCCAGCTTAATCACAAAGTTACGAGTAACTAAGAGAAAATAGTTACGTCAGTGTAACAGTTTTGACAAAAGCACATATCATTTGATTAGTTTTTACATACTCGTAAATAAGAAGTTACTATGTTACTTACTATCGTGTATGCTTAACTTTGCGATATAAAAGAGGGCGCAAAAAGTGACATTTACTTTGCAATATAATTTCATATAGCCACTAAATTTAAACAATTGACCCATCATAAAAAAAGTTATACCTACGTACTGCTTCAGTACCCAATCTTGAAGGGAGGACAGAAAAGGAACTAGAGCGTTGTTCTTTGCTGTTTTCTTAACAGGTTTTTTCTATTATTTTAAAAATGAGTGACATTATTTTAATAAACGGTTGTATAGGTTTTGTTTCAGACTGGACACAGAACGGATACTGCAAAACTTCAACACGCCTAAAACAGTGTTTTTTCAAGAGCCAATTTTTCGGTGTTAAGGCATTCTCAAAGGAAGAGAGCGATAAGATGAACCACTAGCGGAAGGCCTTCATCTTCAAAACCGAAGAAAGAAATACGGATCTTTGTTCAGATCGTCGGTTAACGACAAGAAGATCGGGAAAGAGTTAAATTTGAATCACACCACTGCTCATCAGATTTTGAGTAACGAATGGGGAATGAAAATCTGCGCAAAAATGGTTCCAAAAAACCTTTCGCAGGAACAAAAGGACATCAGGAGAGAAAGATAGCTTGACTTTTTGGAGTCGATTGAAAATGAACATGTCATTAGTGGTGATGAGACTTGGGTGTTTGAGTGCGACCCGGAAACTAAGCGCCAAAGCATGGAATGGCACATTCAAAGATCAAATGCATGCTGATTTGCTATTTTGATAGCCAGGAAATTGTCCACGAAGAATTTGTGCCTCTAGGCCAAACAGTAAATCAACACTTTTACAGAAAGGTTCTTGAAAAACTCCGAAAAGAGGTCATGCGTGTGAGACCAAACATCAAGAACAACTGGATGTTGCATCACGACAATGCGCCTTGTCACACAGCTATTTCAGTAAATGAGTTTTTAGCCAGTAAAAATATTCTTGTGGCTCCTCAGCCTCCTCAGCCTCCTCAGACTTGAGTCTTTGTGACTTTTTTCTATTCCAGAGATTCAAAAATCACCTCAAGGAACGTCATTTTGGGACCATGGAAAACATTCAAATGGCTGTAACCGACCAACTGAAGGCTATTCCAATATATGAGTTCCAGCACTGCTATGAGGAATGGAAGAACCGTCTCGAGAGTTGTGTGGCTTCCCAAGGAAGTTATTTTGAAGGAGACAATACTGAATTGTAATTCTATTCGAATAAAAGAATCTAAAAAAAGTCGGTCTCATTACATAATTTACACACGTCGTATATATGTGTATCATTTACTGGAACCATTTATATGTTTGTTTAATCCTGTTACCGAATGTTAAATGTTACTCACTGTACACCTACTTATAGTTGGTCCTGATTAAATTAAACTTTATGCGAATTTGTATGAGAAAGCATCAAACATTTTCTTGTGCTTAAAATAACTACAAGGAGGATTACAAGGAAACATTATGTACCATGTTTATATTCGTCAACCCGTTTCGAACTTTCCAAATAAGTACACCCACACTCACCATCCTTGTAACTCGTTTAATTCTAAAATTGGAAAAGCTACTTTGCAAAAGAGGCTTAAGCGACTCTCCAGATTCCTCTATGCGGAATAAAAAAAAACGAAATACGGTCGTTTCGACGAATGAAAAAAAAAATTGCGAGGATTTCGCTACAAAATGGGTAGGTAATAAAATACTCACTTATGGAGGTGGTCATTCGGTCAAACGGGATGTAGTTACTAGAGCGTTAAATCGACTTTTGAGATTTACTTTCGGCTTTCCCGCCCGGAATACAATTTAAAAATAAATTTCGTGTATTCATCTGAATGCGCATTCAAAACAGTACGCCGGGTTTTAATTAAATTCTCCTGATTATTGTCTCGTGGTCCGTACAAAGCAAAAATTAATTACAAATGAGTAATGTTTTAAACGACCCATTGCGTTTGCAAATGTATGGATAAATAAGCTTCAGTGCCTAACATTACCGCCGTGGTAGACTTGTTGAAATCCCCAAAGCACTTTTTTAAATAACAAATTTAGTCTGCTCGTTAAGTTTACATGAATAAGTTTTTTTTGAAAAAATGGTGGTGTCCATTTTAGAGAGTTTATGCAGATAGTAACAAACAAGACCTTCTTCTAATAAAATACACATCACAAAAGATTTGAGAGAATCTAGAATATCAAATAAAATAATGTCCCATCTCAGATAGGACTACTTTTTTGCCATTGCCAAATCCTCAATTACTGGTAAGATATCATGGACTGTCGACTGATGATTACACAGGCCCACAAAAAAAAAGTGTCTGGTTCTGGGATGGAGACTAACTTTTTTCTTATATATTTTGTGCCGCTGAATCCGAATTCGTCACAAAAAAATAGGGGTTTCGCAGCTAATTTTGACGATAACCTCAAAAAACTGTCGAAAACGACGTGTTTCGGTGGTAAAAGCTTGAGAAGAACAAAAAAAAATATTTGCTTCACATCAAAAACACTTTGTTTCTACGTATTTTGGCCTGCTGAATCCGAATTGGCTATGAAAAAAGAGGTTTGACCAACGGATTTTTGGAGATAACCTCAAAAAAACTGCTGAAAACGACGTTTTTTTGTAATAAAAGCTTGAAATAAATGGGAATATGATTCGCGTCACATAAAAAATACCGTGTTCCTATGTATCTTAATTTCTTAAAACCGAATGTGTTATGAAAAATTTGGTTTAACATGTGGATTTCAGAGATTATCCTCAAGAATATGTAAAAATTGCGTTTTTAACGGTAAAATCTTGAATAACGTGGATTGAATCAGTCCAAAATCAAGACTAAGTGGAAACTCTTTAGTAATCACATGAACATACTTGCATTTGACTTTTTGGAATTCAGACTACGAAAATAACTTGAAACAACAGCAAGCTGAAGACAAATCTGAAGATTGTTGTATCTCTGAGAGCGGAAATCTGGGAATATTCGAATAGATATTACGTTGAGATCAATTTGGCGATAACAAAAATTAAGTGTCTGAAAAGGGCTTGAATCTTCAAATGGAAAAAATCTCATGCACTTCACGTCTTTGTAGTGTTATCTCGTGTACATTATTTCTGTTACTTAGTATCTCCAAAACCCGTTGGTCAAACCTCTTTTTTCATAGCAAATTCGGATTCAGCAGGCCAAAATACGTAGAAACAAAGTGTTTTTGATGTGAAGCAAATATTTTTTTGTTCTTCTCAAGCTTTTACCACCAATACACGTCGTTTTCGACAATTTTTTGAGGTTATTTTCAAAATTAGCTGCGGAACCCCTATTTTTTATGACGAATTCGGATTCAGCGGCATAAAATACTAAAGGTAGTATCCATCCCAGAACCAGATACTTTTTTGATCTTTTTGGTCTTCTCACATTTTTACAACCGAAACACGAATTTTTGGTTTTGTTTCAAAATTAGCTGAGGAACCCCTATTTTTTATTACGAATTCGGATTCAGCGGCATAAAATACATAAGAAAAAGTAAATCTCCATCCCAGAACCAGACACTTTTTTTTGTGGGTCTGTGTTATTAATCCGGTACTCTAAATGTTAAGAAGAGTATTTTTTTTAAACTCTAAAGTAACCTTTTGCGCTTTTAAAACTTTTTGAAACCTGATATATAATATTAATTCAGGGCGCAAATGGCTATAATACAAAAAAATTTGGACAATATGATTCTCTCCGACATATAATGACGTAATCAATAATGAATCGGCATTTGCGTATTCAGTATTCTATTGTGCACCTACTGTTTCAAATAGCCAGCGGCTATCAACGTACAACGTTAATTTACCTTCGTTCAGTTCCATTTTATTACACAAACGATTGGATTGTCATTACAAAAGCAAAAAAACACATTGTGTTTGTCTGTCTTTGTTTGAGGGAGATAATCATGTAGTTGATACAACACTGACACTAATTGTAAGTGAGAGCTATTAGAAAGTTGTTGTTAAATCAAAGTCGCATTTTTTTAGGAAACCTGTTGAATAACCTGATTTATTTTCCTGACAAACTGTTCTGACCCAACTTTTTTTTATTTAGAATTTGCAATTTACCGTGAAAATATCATTAAACCGATTTATTACCACAGGTTTACAAAAAAAGTTGTCTGAATCTGGAGTTAGACCATCCGTTTCTTGCATATTTTTCCACGCTGAATTCGAATATATTTTTAGTTTTGTTCTATCACATCAGAATTTTGAGATATCGTAACCTAAATGTGCAAAACACTCGGTTTTTTGATATATTTGAGGTTACGTAGCTTCGTGATTTTTTTTCTTAAAAAATCATGCATAGGATCTTAAAGTACAAATCTTCCTCTTTAAAATGCCGTAGAGTTTGCTCAAATATCTTATTTTTTTAGCCCGAGATATCGAATTTTGAAAATTGTCATATCATTTTGTATATTTATATTATTATCTTATTTGTATTATATTTCATCTTATATAATTGTCATATATCTTTCCCAATACATTTAATTAACCTTATGGTCATTATTTAAATTGCAATATCTCGGCGAAAAAGAAAAGATATTTGAGCAAACTCTACTAAGATCCCACACATGATTTTTTTAGAAAAAAAATTCTCGAAGCTATTAAAATTGACAATAAACAAAAGTCAGGAATATACGAAATAAGTTGTAAAGATTGTGATCAAAAGTATATTGGGCAAACAAAAAGATCTATTTTTACTATATTTAAAGAACACATGGCTCATTTGAAATATGGCTGAACAGAAAAATCTTGTGTTGCCCAACACGCTTTTGACAACAACCATAGGATAGACATGAATAATTTAAAATTAATTAGAAATGTAACAAACAGTAGACAGTTGGACGCTTTTGAAAGTTTAGAAATCATTAAGTGTAACAGTAGTATGAATAAGGACAATGGTCCGATACCCACCAGTCCACTGTTTGCTCTGCTAAACAAAGACAGTTATGATTCAGTGAACCGTGGCAACAAATTTATTATAAACAGTGCAAGTGTGTAGGCTAGAATTTAGTTTTAATCTTCTCCTGAAGATGCCAACTTGGTTGGCGAAACGCGCGTCGAGAAAAGTGTAGTAGTTCGGTGTTTCGTGGAAAACTTCCAGTTTTTTTGTTTCTACGCCGAAGGTTCCAGTACCCACTCCAGGGCCAAATTAAAATTCTCGATTTTTCATAATTAACCACCACCATCAAGTTTCGAGGGTTATTATTAACCTAACTACACAAGCTCAATCCTTTAAAAAAACACCAACGCTCTATATCTTGTTCACTGTAAGAGGTTTTTAAAATCCTAACCATCTTGATACTTATCTCAAGCTGGAGTGGAATTGGAATCTTGGATTCTTTCGATTTATATTCTTTTTCGCTAGTTAAAATTGTTCTCTTTGTTTGCCCAACACACATTTGTTCATAATCTTGACAACTACGAAAATATCGGCTGAACACACAATGTTTCTTGCTTGCTTTAGTTATACGATAACCATTTCAATGCAGCATTTGAGTTTTGAGTTGCAATTTGTTAGAGCAACGCCAACTTAACTTGACATGCATCTCGTTATTATGCACCAAAACGTGCATTATAATGGTCATTACGGACGTGAATAGAAAAAGCTGATATTTACTGTTAAAACTATAAACTTTTTGCCTATATGATGCATTTTTCATTACGGCCATTATGCTATTTTACATTAATTTACATAAAAACCGACTAGATACGCGTACTTTAAATTGCGGCAGTTTATTTAGGGCTCATAGTGTGAGAGAGTGTGTGGCTAACAGCGATTACAATTTGGTCAAATATTGTAGGTAACGTGTTCCGGACAGATGTAAAAAAATAAGTACATTAACGAACGATTTGTTCACATACACTTTTTTATAACGTATATTTAACAGGCAGTTTGTCCTTTGCACGAATGTAATTTAAATTTCGCACAGTTTAATTTAATATTGCGAAATTACTGTGTGTTACTCAGCCATCTGGTCAATGTTGAGATACAATAAATTACATCTACATTGTGTTTGACACTGTAGAATTCACAATCTACGAATATATAGTTATCTGAAGACTTTTAACAACAAAAATAAATATTTATCAGGTTTTGTCACAGACTACATTACTTCCAACATCCACATAGTGCCGTGGAAATATACAGGGTTGGAATGTCCAAGATTTCAAAGCCGAGCATTGAAAGATAGAAAAGAATAAACTCTTCAAGTAAAGGGAACTGACAGGGAAATATTATATCTATAGTTGCCAGACTGATATGTCATTTTGAAACTTTTATGAGCGTTATTCTCTGTCTTTCGTGATAGGGTAGCAATAAAATATGTAGGCGGGACGCCCCGGCCCTAAATTATAATGCGCACGTGTGAATTGAATTATTATATCGTTATTGGTCTACGGAAAATAAGCACTTGAGTATTCCTGTGCGTACGCAGTATCCCGAGAAGTTAAATGTTTGGGTTGGTATTTTAGGCGATTCCATCGTTGGGCCATTTTTTATAAACGGTTCCTTAAATACCAACAAATATTTAACAAATAAAACAAACTGTTTACGGACATGAACATGAAAGACCACGAAATTTAAATGATTTACGGGCCAGAATTGTACAAGTCCTAAATAATATTTCCCCTGAAGTGTTAGAACGCGTAAGAACTGAGTTTTACGATAGACTAGGTTTTTGCGAAGCAGAAAGGGGCGACATTTTTGAACCACTTATTCAATGGGCATTTTTTCTTTCTTTCGTCTTATAACCGGGTTGATTTATATTTATATTTTTTTTTTTATTTTCTATAGAACTTCAATTTTATTTTCTTGCAGACCGGTTAGTTAAGGAATACAAAAATTTGAAATTAAATACAATTATGTTCGTACACTTCTTTTAAGTGTATGGGATAATTGTAAAAGTCAGAATTACGTAATAATTTCGTTTCATACAGCAAGTCGATGTACACCCTCATAGCTGCGAAAAAGTACTGAGTCCCACTCAAATTCGGTAGGTGATGGGCGGTGTCAAATACCCCTCTCCATTTTCTGTTACGCGCAGGTCTCATACATTTCTAATACGTACACAAGCGTGAAACACTGTTGCAACTGTTTCTGTCTGTCCTTATTGGTGTCTTTTAACTTATTCTCTTCTACACATGTATCGCCAATATGTAAAGGTGCCATTTCCTATTTTTTTACGATACGATATTTTAAGACTGTTTGCAAGTTAACCATTTTTGTGTACATAATAACTCGAGAAAAATTTTAAGTTAGCTTGAGATTTACTTATATACTATCATAATTAAGGAACACTTATGTCATATTGAGATATGCAGCTGTGCTCAGGTTTTCCCGAATCATTGAATAGGAAGAAGGCGACCAATTGAGTGGGCAGCCCGATCACCATATGTGACACGCCTAGACTATTGTTGTGGGGAAATTTAAAAAGTAAAAAATTATACATTACGTTTGTAAAGAGCCCTTGAACTTGATGATTAAATGTTAGAATTCGTCAATAAATACGAAGCATATCTCCATAGCAGTTATTGATAATGTTCATCTTTTTTGAGAATCTTGCGCGCTGTCAGGGTGCCAACGGTGCACAGTTTGAAGATTGAAAGTGTTTATTCTTTTTAATTTTCTTTAATTTCTACTCGTAGTAAAAATAGTTGTCTAATTTGAAGTCGATTTCTTTAAATATTTTCTTATGTGCCCTATTCCTCTTTCTCGTCTATCATAAATATAGGAGTTCGGAGTGTTGAAATGGTTAGTTTTGAAAAAAAATATATGTACGTCAAAGTGTGTAATATACAGTGCGCGCCTAAAGTATGGAAAAAATCCAGTAAATGTGAAACAAAAAAATTTTTGGAAAAAATCCTCGAATAGGTCGATTTCGTTTACTAAACACACATTTTTGAGGCAACGTCTATTTTCAGATGTCATTCGTTTTTGAGTAATGACGTCATCAACTTATTTTTCAAATGGCAACCCCCCACTTTTTTAATTTAATTTAAGAGATCCTTTCATTGTCGATCTAACGGTATAAAAATGTTGCCACCTTACGAGTATATAACAAAATTTTTGAGTAAATGACAATTGAATGTTACAAAATGAAAAATATATTTTTCACAATAAATAAACGAATATTTCTGAAAAACTTGAACACAAATAAAACATATCAAAAAAGTACGTTGCTAAGCAAGAAAAATTATCAGATTAAGTTTTTTGACGTATCCATGGTTTTTACTGTCAGTTAATAAGAAGATTTGTTATTAAATTATGCGAAAAGTTAATGTAACGTGTTAGTATGTATAAACATTCCAATTTCAATATGGCACATTTAACTGTGACACAAAGAATTGAAATTTTGATTTTCATCGGACGTGGAAATAAGATCAGAACTCAGCAGGAGATATGCAATTTATTTAATGCAACATATCCAGATAACCCTATCACCAAATCCACAGTTAGTAAGATTGAGTCCAAATTTAGATAAACTGGTGATGTTAAAGATCTACCAAAATCAGGACGTTCAAAAATTACCCAAGATAAAAAGATTGACACTGCGTTAAGTATGGAAGAGAACCCTCAGAGTACCTCTACACTGGTTGCCTCGGAAAATGAAGTTAGTCAGACGACAGTACTACGTATCCTGAGGAAAGAAGACTATCTTCCCTACAAATTTCAGCTTGTGCAAGAACTCAACGAAGCCGACCCCGACCGGTGACAACAATTCTGTTAAACTATGATGAATCTTTGTCAAGCAAATCCAAATTTACACCAGCAAATACTTTTTTCCTATGAAGCCACTTTTTGTCTAAACGGCACAGTGAACCGTCAAAATTGCAGGTATTGGAGTCGGACGAATCCTCATTGGATCATCGAAGCACATACTCAACATCCGCAGAAATTAAATGTGTGGGCCGGAATAGTGGCAAACAGAATAATAGGGCCTTTCTTCTTTGAAGAAACTCTCGCAGGAGAAAGATATCTGGAGTTCTTGCAAATTGATCTGTTCCAGCAGTTCCAGCGCTTGCAGTAATTTTCCCAAACGAGAATGATCCTGACGTTCCAGATAACACACTTTGATTTCAGCAAGACGGAGCACCCCCGCATTATGCGCGTTCAATTCGTAAATATTTAGACGTCATCTTTCCTCAGAGGTGGATTGGCAGACGAGGACCGATAGAATGGCCCGCGAGATCCCCAGATCTTACACCACTTGATTATTTTGATGGGGTTATTTAAAATCAAAAGTTTACTGCAGAAGACCACACAATTTAGCCGAACTAAGAGATCGCATTAGAGATGAAATGGGATCCATTACCCCGGAAGTCATTCAGAATGTACAAGAAGAATTTTTACATAGGTTTGCATATTGCCAAGAAGTTGATGGACGGCATTTCGAACACTTAATTTAAAATTGTATTTGCTTATTAAAGACATTTTCGTTTATTTATTGTGAAAAATATATTTTTCATTTTGTAACATTCATTTGTCATTTACGCAAAATTTTTATCGACAGATGAAAGACAGATGAAAGGGTCTCTCAAATTAAATTAAAAAAATGGGAGATTGCCATTTGAAAAATAAGTTGATGACGTCATTACCCAAAAACAAATGAGTCGGAAAATCGACGTTCCCTCAAAAATGTGTGTTTTTATTAAACAAAATCAGGTCGATTTTTTGTTCGAGGATTTTTTTCCAAAAATTTTTTGTTTCACATTTACTTAATTTATTCCATACTTTAGGCGCGCACTGTATAGGTATGCATACATTTAAATTTTATTTCATTAGTCTCAAAATGGATGAAAAATAAGTATCTAGGAGTCGAAGTTAAAAACAACGGTTTCTATATCTTTCTGAGACATACAGTTTGTAGGTTGAAATTAAATATACTGAAATTCCGTCGCAAACGACTGTGTACGTATAGGCGTTTATCTGTAACACCCATTCGAGTTGCAATGACCCGGAAACCAAATCTTGTTTAGCTTCGCTTCTAGAAATTAGTTAGTTAACATGTAGCGTAACTGTGGCGGGTGTTTAGGTAAAGCTGTCTTAAATAGAATTAGCAGATATTCATTAAGTTTGGAATGTTAAGGAGACACGACTCATTCCAACCCTGAGTATCTCGAAACTACAAGAATAGTTTCATCCTGATGCCAAGTTTGTATTAATTTGGTAATAGATAGGTAGATACGAAGAATTATGCGAAAAACTGTTTAATTTGAATCTCAACTCATCAGTAAAATTTGACCGTTTGATTCGAAAATTCCTCAGTGAAAATAAAACAACGTTTGTCTTTCCAAGGTAAAAACAAGAAAAATAATTGTGTGAAATTTAAAAAATGGCAATATGCAATTTTGCAACCAAAGTACCATCAAATAATAAAATTCATTCAAATTTCATGTTACAACAGAGAAGACTTTTTATCTTATTTTTTGATATTATTCTTGCAAAAATTCCTGATACGAGTTCCTATTAGTAAAGTGTAAACTAACAGCTTTAAGTAGCCCCGTCTACAAAACCAACATGGATTTAGATCTAGAAGAGATGGTCCACACAGTTGGCCTCCAAGATGCCCAGATCTAAATCCACGCGATTTCTGTATTTGGGGCTACTAAAGTCGTTAGTTTATACTGTTCGAGTAAAAACTCGTAATCAGATTTGGGAGAGGATTCAAGATGCTTTAATTAAATTAAAAATACGCATTGAGTTTTTGCAAGAATGTGGCGATCTTTACAATAAAAAATAAATTTGCCGCTTAACAGACTTTCGTCATGTAGAGTAGATACTTGATGTAAAATGAATGATGTTGTTCTTGTTGTTAAATGATTAATTTGTTTAAGACTGTTGTAGTTAAATTATTATTTTGTATTATTTTACATAAATACCATTATAAGCTTAGACATTGTATCAAATTTGAAATTTTTAGATAATGGCGTTTTTGATAAATTTTTAAAAATGTAGGTACTTGAAGGTGCAATCTAGCTTTCTTAAGAAGCATTTTTTGGATTAACCCGTTTCGGCCGAAAACGACACTCCCGGTACATCGCTCTTCAGCGCCGTAACTAATACTATAGAGACATCCAAAAAAACGTCATCAACTCTGGCTATGAACGAGAGAGATGGAAATAGCGGACATGTTTTTCGGTTATGTCAAACTTTTGACAAGTGACTGTCACAATTTGTAAAATAAACAATGGCTGTCATATGATGTGACAGTCTTGACAAGTAAATAAGGTTATAAATTCGATTAAGAATAGAAATACGTATTTTTTTTCTCGGCCAACTTTGATGACGTTTTTTTTTGGATGTCTCTATATTTGCGACAGAAAAATTTGACAGGGACGTATTTTTGAAGTTTAAGACGTGCCCTTTCCGATGGTGTCCATGAAATTCCTCCAAAAAATTATTGATTATGAAAAAAAGCAGTTTTTTTAAATACGATTTTTTTTGCATTTTTTTTTAAATCAAATATTCAAGTGGTTTCCGGTCTGCAATGGACATGGAACGTCACTAACTGGTGGAATAAATGTTTGACCTTTAAGTATACATGGTTTAGGGATCGATTGTTTCCCTTATGCATTGAAAATGGCGCCTGAATTGCAAAATTTTTGAGTAAAAATTCAAGATTTTTTTTATTGGAAAATGATGCACTTTTACAAAAAAAAATCTATTTATCGATTCTAATTTGATATTTAGAATTTTTTTTTCTCGAAAACAATGCCTTTTTACTATAGATTGTCAAGAATAAAAAGTTCTTAAACTCACTCAAAGAATGCATCAGAAATTTTTAAGCGATTTTTTAAATTTTACAAAAATTGAGTATTTGCAAAATCCAAAAATTTTGAAAAAACTCCAGTGCTTTCTTTGAGTGATTTTATGAACTTATTCTTCACTATTTTTTGTAAAAGTTTCATTTTCCAATCACAGCATCATTTTCCAATAACTTTTTTTTTGGAGGAATTTCATGGACACCATCGGAAAGGGCACGTCTTAAACTTTAAAAATATGCCCCTATCAAATGTTTCTGTTGCAAATATGAAACGCTGAAGAGCGATGTACCGGGAGTGGCGTTTTCGGCCGAAACGGGTTAAGATAAAATCTCGTCTAGTATCTGGGTGTTTCTGTTTGACGGAAGAGTTCTTGGACACCGTATATATAGCTCACATGATGATATTTTCGATCTATCGTGACTTTCACAACCCACCCTGTCATCCCGTTCAAACGGCAACGGCTCCAATGTAAATGTGCCAGACTAATATGTACCGGTAGAGTAAATAAATTTTGTTTATTCCCGGAATTTTCGGGGAATCTCCCAGCCTGCGCCTCCCGAAACCTTTGTGCATTGTTGTGTACTCGAGCGTGCTAATCTCCGTTCCTTGGTTTCAGTGGCAACTCTTCGAGGAGCACCGCGACAATGACTCGCCTCTTTCAGCCGCAAGAATATTCGAGAGTACGCTTGCCCGCGTAATGGGAGTTCCAGCCCTTCTTTGTGCCGATAAAGGTGGGAGAATCCATTCATTAAATAATAATTACCTCGGAAGTTTGTTGTGCATTATTGCCGCTTTGTCTCTACGCAAAGTTTATGAGAGTCTAAACAGGCGGCACACTATAAATCTAGTTTTATTAGCGAGGTCTCATTGGTCTCTCAGAAAATTAATTAAAAAATATGTATATTACAGCAGTCCTTGACCTCTAGTAAATGGGTCATTCTTTTACAAATCGCACGGATTTCGGAACAAAAAAAAATTGACATCTTAAAATAAGATACATTTTTTTATGACATGTATATGTAATATTAATCGACACGTATTTCAGGAATTAGCTCAAAAAAAATTATTTCGGAAATATGAATGTTTGATATTGATGAAGTTTCGATAATTTGCTACATTTTCATAAATCTCTTCCGGTTTGAAATTTATTATCTACAGTTGTAATAATCGGATTCGTGTCGGTTTTTTATTCGCTATTTTTTTACCTACCCTTTCAGGGAACATAAGAGATTTTTTTTTCTAAACAAAAAAAAAAGTTAATAATAATTTAATTGTTTAAATTGTTTTTTCATACCCGCCCCCCAAGTTAAATGAATTGCAAAAAATACTATTATCTTCTCCGTAATCTTATCTACAAATAATGTAAAAACAAAGATAGTGATATTTTTCAAACCATTGTTATTAAATATTTTTGAGCGCAAGTTTTGCAGCGCGCTCCTCTGGCGGCAGAGAATTAAGACGATCTCGCCTGTTTTTCTCTTATAATTATGTTTTGCGTTGCAGTTTGAATTATAATTATATTTAAGGATAGCATTAAATAAATTTAATGCAAATGAAAGCAGTTTTATTTGAATCTTTCAAGTTTTTTTTTTTGAAACTTTGAAGTTTTATTTCAAACTGTGGGATTACAATATTTCATCATTGTTCTCTTTATTCTAAAAACAATATAATACGTACATAGTTCAGTAAGCATGTAGTATTACCATTTATTCCTTTGACTGTAGGAAATTGTAGGCTTAGTATTACACACTGAGAAAAAAATAACAGTAAAAACTACCATTGTTAATGGTACAAAAACACAGAAGTGATTAAATTGTAGAAAGCCCCATTTTAAATGGTAATCAGTACCACATAAATAGTAATTGGTACTAATTAAATAGTACTGGTTACCAGTTGAAATGGTACTTTCTATTAAAGTACTTCTGCGTATTTTTACCAATAAAATAGTATTTTTTTCTCAGTGTGTAGTATTGATAAAATTGTAGTATACAGAAATTTGCAAGAAAAAGTATAACTCACTTCTGAACTTTTCTCGGGATTTTTCTTTAATTTAGAAACAATCACTACAGATTTTCGCCGCTTCATAGCGCGATTTTGTGTCTTACGTTCGCAATTATTTAATAACTCGCGATCTAAAAATAACACTATCTTCATTTTTACGTTATTTGTAGACAAGAGTATGGAGAAGATAACAGTATTTTTTGCAATTAATTTAACTTGGGGGGCGGGTATGAAAAAACAATTTAAACACTTAAATTATTATTAACTTTTTTTTGTTTAGAAAAAAAAATTATCTTATATTCCCTGAAAGTGTAGGTAAAAAAATAGCGAATAAAAAAAACCGACACGAATCCGATTATTACAACTAGATAATAAATTCCAAACCGGAAACAATTTATGAAAATGTAGCAAATTATTGAAACTTCATACTTACATACAAAATTTTTTTGGGCAAAATCCTGAAATACGTGTCGATTAATATTACGTATAGATATTATAAAAAAATATTTGAACGATTTTAAAATGTCAAGTGTCATTCGGTGTGCGGTTCTAAAATAATGACCCAAATACATGTTTATCTCAGTCGAGTTGATATGTAGTGTAAATAAAGTGTGGAATAAATTTTATGTCTTGTTTTGGAAAAGTTTTTGCAAAAATTGTCAAGAACTTTTTATTTTTGACAATTTTTTGTAAAAGTGCATCATTTTCCGATTAAGAATTCTTGAATTTTTACGCAAAAATTTTGCAGTTCAGGCGCCATTTTGAATGCATAAAGGAAAAAATCGATCTCTAAACCACGTATACATAAAGTTCAAACATTTATTCCACCGGTTAGTGAGGTTCCAGGTCCATTGCAGACCGGAAACCCCTTAATATTCTAAAGGAATAGAATAAAACTTATACCAACTTTCAAAGTAACTTTTTTGGTAATAACTCGTTCATTACCGAAATTCCTGAAGAACCACTATGAAGCATATAATCAAGATGCATTTTTCATATATAATAATGTATTTTTTAAGTTCTTCAAGAGTGATTGGTCTATTTAAATAGATTTGGAGTCTAGAGGAGTAAGATCTGGGATCTAGCTGGTCTTTCAATAGGTTCAACGTATGAGAGTTTTTTTTTTATCTCACGATATTATTGTCACCCATTCTCATAATAAATAATATTTATGCATTGTATATATACGCCGGTCCTGGTGTCAGGATTTCTTATCCTATGTATACACATAGTAATAACACTTATGGAAAATGATTAGGGGGCGTTGCTCATCATACTTTTCTAGTCAAAACCTGTCCGAAGCGAAGGTAAATTTAGAATCGATAATGAAGTGCAAATATGACACTATCTGAAAATTCTGAACAAAGTTGTACACGAGCTGATATTCGCGCCATGGAATAAAGCAAAATAGACGAGGAAATTTAGCATTCCACCTACAAAATTTCCGCAATAGATGGATTTTGACGTAACTAGTCTCGTTGGATTCCTTGCAAAATTTAGAAAAAATGCTACAGTGCAACCTCGATAATTCGGATCTTCAATAGACCGGATTCTTCGGTAATTCGGACAACCATTTTCATTGTATTGTGTACTTTATAATCCGGATTTGACAGTACTCGTTATTCCGCACCTGTGTTTTAAATTACATTCTAGAAGTCTACTTCAATACAAAATAATATAAACGTGTTAGTTTGTACTTAGTTGTTTTGTATTCTGTATTACCAAATAACTATTTGTAATAAACTATTTTGTAGTTTTATTTCTCTTTTTATAACAAACTGTCCCGCTTCGGCAATCCGAATTATTTGATTATCCGGATCACCGCGGTTTTTATTAGTTCGGATTATCGAGATTGCACTGTACCTATTTTTGTCATATACAAATCAGAAACTGCATTACTGCACCTAAAAAAATGCATTTTTGGGGTGCAATTTTTCCATCCAATTAAAGAAAAAATCATAATTCGAGAATGCATTGTCGAAACGGGCTGAATTTGGTTACTCGGGGGTTTTTGGAGTCGCTGATCACGAATATGATCGGCGGTTTGGCTCTCTTTTGCGCTAAATTTCCTCGTCTAAAACATCTGAACGCTTAACTAAATAACGCAGGTAATAAACAATCCCAAGTTACGATTATCAGTTTTCAGACGGCTATCGTTTCTATTGGCCACTCGAACACGTATGATCACATCGTTCTGACCTAACAGCAAGAAAATTATCGCAAACTATCGTCATCATCTTGCTCATTTAATCGAAAAGAGGACTGAAAGCGTCGATCTCGTGGTTAATTAATCAGTATCGATTGTCGGACGAGACCCAGATCCTTAAACTCCCGCCAAAGTTCCGATATGTAATTGAATTATTGCAGGCTGAATGACCGTCAGGATGTCTGGGGTAATACGTTATTAATGCGGTGTTGGCCAAGCCGCCTAGGATTTACTAGCAGGTGTATTAAATATACACATTGCAGGTAACCAAATTGTTTACGTACAAGTTGTTTATTTCAGTTTGTGATATTCATATTAATTCTGATTTTCACACCCCATTTTGTCGATAAAATAACTGAAAGAAATATTTACATATTGACATAACAAGAAATACAACACATGCAGTTCAACTGGTTAATTAACTGGTTAAATTTGTATTAATTATGTACATATTAATTCGACATCTGGAAAATAAATGGAATAACGAAATATATAGCAGCACAACAAAGTATTTAGCGAATCACAATCTAAGTGAAAGCACTATACACCAACACTATAGCCAACATTTGAATGTACCGAAAAATTCCAGGAAAAAAACAATAGATATCGAAGTACGGTATAAAGTTGGTGGAATAACTTACTGAAGTATTCTTCAGCAGAGCAATAATTCGGTATAGGTAATCGCTGTCACACCCTTTTTTTTCATGCATTTTTTTTTGCTGAAAGGTGTAACCGTCTTTGAAATTAAATTAACAGCTTGCAGACCAATCAAAAATAATACCTACCGAAGGTGACAAAGGGATAAACGAGGTATGTAAATTAAGTAATGAGTATATTTAAAAAATATATCTTTTTTATATATAAAAATATCTACAAAATTTTTTTTTATGAAAAAAAAACGTTTTTTGTTAACTTTGGACGCCATTTTAAAAATGAAGCTATTCAAAGGGGTAAAGCAGTTCATTCAATTCTACGGAATTGAATGAACTGAATTAATTTCTATTTTCCTATTTTATGCATATTCTTTGTTTACTGAACTAAATTTTGGCACGTAAAAATCTAATTTGATTGGACTAATTATAATCCAGTCTGCGAGCCAGGGAATTAGGCCAACTAAATAAGCTTGGTGTAGCTACTCGAATTCAAAAAAAAAAAATTGTATCATGTTCTATGAACCTCTAAGGTCATTCGTGACTATCAACCAACTTGGCAAACCCCCTCAGACCACCCCTATACTATAAAACACACCACATTCTCACCCTCATTCCTAGAGTGGTATTCAATTTTTGAAAAAAAATGACAATTAAGCATCGACTGTGGGTTCTAGGCGGTTTTTTGGGTCGCTGATCATGAATCCGATGTCATTTTCCCGGAAAATTCATACCACGGCCAGGAAATCTGGAAAATTGCTACGAGAATCGGTCCCGAAATACTCAATGTTCGTGTGTTGTGAATTTTTGTTACCACAAGGTGTATTTCCGAAATATTATCTATGCTTTGAAATTCATATTTTTGTATTTCTTATTATGGAAAATAAATGTTAACTCTGCGCTTATAATACAAACGCACATGTTAAGGTAGCGAAAGAAAAGTAGGAAAATAGTTTGTATCTACAGAGTTTTAACACTAATTCACAATTTAACATGTGGGAAATATTAGTGGAATAAGAAATTCATAAAAATTGTCTGCTACAAACTACTCATTTCAGTGAAAAATGCAAAAATAGAAAGGCGCGTCCGATAGAGCGTTCTCCGGGCAATTCTAACTGTACCTGCGTTAAAGCAGGTCTTCGTCCCCGATACAATAGTAAGTCCCAACCAAGGGGGAAATGTATATACCTGGTGTACACTATTGACCAGTGGAAGGAGAAAAATAGGGTGTCTCAATGTTCCTCAAAGAGTTTCTTTTATACTAGTTAACCTAATCCAACTTAACTGAGGTTCTCTGCGATCAATTTTTAACACAAAATAATTTTAGTAACCTAATGTAACTCAACTGAAGACACGTTGCGTGCAATTGTAGATTCCAAAAAGTTCTTACTTTTGGCCCTCCATTTCTTCAAGGGAGTTAGATTCAAATCTTATTAATGAAAAATATAAATAATCTTATTCGAATCAAAATATGTAGCTTTTTAAGAAAATTTTACATCCGGTTCTCCACCGGTTTTTTTTTCGGTAAGGAGATTTAGTTGAAATTATATAAGCAGAAAATATCAATGCTCTAATTTTGATCATAATAAGTACTTGTTATCGCCAAAAAATGGTTGCATGCGGTTGCTGACGGTCCGCCATTTTGTTTCCCTTTCGAAGAGAGTGTTAAATTGAAATATTATTTACAAAAAAATTGTTAAACCGAGGGACAACCCAAAAAAAAAACGACCCACCCGTTTCGCCAACCAAGTTGGATCTTCAGAGAAGATAAAACTAACTGCAGTTAGTTAACTAATCAGTTAGTTTTAATCTTCTCCTGAAGAAAATACCGTATCGTGGAATACGTCAAGTTTTTTGGATTTTTAAAAGTTGCTTTTATCGCAAAAAGCGGTTACTTTCGAGATGCCCTTTTGTTTTTTTTTTTTTTTTTTGAAATATAAAGTACAAATTTGAAATCAGCGACCCAAAAAACATGAAATTCGAAATAGTTTGACAAATTTTCTACCTTTCTCGATTTTTGGCCAGGATTTTCCGATTCTAACCCACTGCGCGACGGACCGCTGGCCGGCAATTAATTCGTGTACCATTAGATCGATGTAAGTGTAATTAAACGGATTTAATTGGAGTTTTTCGTCGTCGGGCGGGTCCATAAATCACTGGGGGCGGATGTTGTCTGGCGCATCTGCCGCCGCCCGTTATACTCCATGACATGTCATGCTCTTACTGCGAGATATATGGTATATTACAAAGGAGATTACAGATAGTCGATTGTCTCCCGGCCGCTTCTCTGGCGGTCCGGCCGGAGAACTCATTATAACTTGCCTGATAGATCGGACGTATATCCCGGCAAGTTCGAGACGGAGGCGCCCTCTATGAGGCCGCTCAGCGTGTATAAATGATGGCGCTGCATTAGCATGAATTACCTCTACGATGTCCGACATTTAATTATCCGCAGGCTACCGCCATCAATTTGCTCCGCTGAAGAATACTCCAGTACTTTTTTCCACTAGATTAATCCTCTTCTACGCCGCACAGTGCACAATGGGGCCAATTCCCAAAAACCTGTCCAAAACCCCCAAAAAAGTTTATAGTTTTGAATTTTTTATTGTTGAGTTGACAATAGGGACCCTTGTAGTTTATGTATTCACTACTATTAGTCCTTTATTGCTTGTATAGACTCCGGTAAAGAATTTGAAAACTCGCCTTCTCTGAAGCCATGCGCATTGTGTAGTCGTAAAGAAAATAAACCCAAGTGTTTCAATAGTTGAGAAATCTTAAAAATACGGCAAATTTAAATAAAACCAAATGGATTCTACTTCTAAAGGTGAGTAGAAAATAATGAAATATTGTGCAATCTATATTATTAAATCGGAAAATTATGAGAGAATTAATCATTAAATGAAACTTTTACACGATGAAGCAGACAGAAAGCTCACTTATTTGTTGGTTAAGTCCGTGGCACCGCGCGAATCCGCCATAAAACTTATTACGAATTGTATATCAGACTATAACTTATTATATAGAACTAATTTCAGCTGCACTTTTTTAATTTTGAGTTGCCCCTCTGCGTTTTTTGAATGTTTTTTGGAAAGGTTTCCTGTACAGTGTGGGTTGTACTATGCGATAAATGTTGAAAAACTTGGTCATATGTAAATCGCTATAGTACATTGGGCCTGAATATAATAGAAAATATTCAAAGACGCAAGATATTAAAATTTTTCACAATTTCAAAATTTTTAAATTTTTTGCATTTTTCCAGATTTATAATTTTGTTTTTTCAAAAATTTAAATTTTCAAGATTTACTCATCTGATATTAATAATTATTATTATTCACGGATTGCAATGTTTTTTGTAGATACTAGTACTTCACACGATATTTCCATCACAAGAAAATAAGTATTTAACTTAATGAAAGATAATATGGATGAGAATCCGCTACTTAAAATTGAAAATTATCTTTCCTCGAGAAGTGGGTCAAAATATTGTATACCGAATGACCTTAAAAAAGATATTACTTCCTTAATGTCTAAGCTTAGAGGCAAATGACATTCAGCTAATCGAATAGAAAGATTTTTGGAAAAAAATGAAGAATAGTTAAATTGCCGCCTTGAAATTTTCCGCCGTATCGGACTCGCCATAGGAATTTTCAAATTCCGATACCGAATACGTAATCAGCGACACCGAAAACTCCCGAGTAACAAAATTCAGAGCAGTTGCTTGACTTTCTGTTGATTTTCCATGAGCGCACGCGCGGTATCTCTCCGCCATTTTAAGATTTTGTAAATCTAATAACGGATTTGTAATCAGCGGCCTCAAAAACCCCCGAATAAAGATATACAGATCGATTCATACACTTTTTGTCTTTTGACCAGGTTTTTGGGATTTGGCCCCACTGTGCAGTGGTCCGAAATCACAAAATCCAGCGCACGGGTCCAAAAAATAGATGAAAGTGTTTTAAAAGGCATACTGACACAGGAAGTACATATAAGTATAGAATTTCCATTCTAAATTGAAAATAGGTACTTATACGAGGTAGGATAAGGATATATCAGTTTACTAACACTTTGTATGGAACTAAATACGCGTTTCTATACTGATCCTTACCCTTATAGACCGTATCGGACTCAACGTTGGTTTGACGAGCTCCTGTCAGTCCAGAAATGGGCGGAAGCTCATGGTCATTGCTAGCTACCCGTTAGGAAACAGATCACAAGACACCACATAAACCGATCCGACTCAACGTTGATTTGACGACTTGGCGGTAAAAGCACGGATCTATAGTCCACGTTGGTCTTTGACCGACTCTATACAAAAAAACGTTGTTTTGTGAGTGTTTCGATGCATTATATTCTGTGCGCGTACAATAACGACGAAGTGGGTTTTTAAAAGATTTAAATTATACTATATATAAATTTATATATTATAATATATACATTTATATTATTTTTAATCAATACCTCTTTCATAAACATGGCTTTCTGGGGTTTTTCAAAAGCGGATGAAAATATTGTCGCTTCTCAAATGCGACGGTCAGTACGATGAATTAAAAAATAAAGACTTACATTGTCAAAGTCAGCGTATTATTTTAAACATATATGAATGCCTAAAACGTGAAAATGAGAAAATGCCTGATACGGAAATTATTAATCGAATTAATAAATTAACTAAAATTTCAATGTCCACAATTTATCGCGTTGTTAAAGCTGGGACTGTTATAGATCACTCTGAATTACGAAATCGGAAAAAGCAAAAATTCAAAAATGTCGACGAGCGACGCGGGACGTAATTAGTCAAATAATTTATGATACGTATAAAGAAAACAAAGGCCCGACTTTGGAAATAATTCAACAAAAAAGATTACCCTGATTATAATTATAAATCTCTAGAAACATTACGTGGCATCTTAGTAAACTCGGGTTTTAAATATAAAAAAAAATACCTGTGACGCATTTTTAAATATTTTTAACATTACTTGTTTGCAAGTACAAAAAAATTAAAACAAATTACTGGCCAAATGAACATTAGTATAATATACAAATAAATATAAATAATACATACATGTATTATCCTGACTTATATATAAAAGCGACGTTAATTACTTATTATTAACTATCCCTAAAAGTTATTATTCGAGCACACCCATGGAATCATAAAGTTGTACCGCTTTTTTTGTTCCCCAGGCGTATTTATCATTTTCAATTCAGAATAGAGGGGAACTATAAGTTTATTTTCTTCTGCATCACACAAATCACTAGATCTTTTTTCTTTCCCAAATTACGAGGTGTGTAAATTAAGTAATGGAACTGGTTTTCTTTAATTTTTCATTCGAATAGAATTACAATTCCGTATTGTTTCCTTCAAAATAACTTCCTTGGGAAGCCACACTCATATACTGGAATAGCCTTCAGCTGGTCGGTTATAGCCATTTGAAAATTTTCAATGGTTCCAAAATGACGTCCTTTGAGGTATTTCAATCTCGGGAAGAGAAAAAAGTCACAAGGACTCAAGTTAGGCCAATAAGGAGGCTGAGGAGCCACATGAATGATTTTATTGGCTAAAGACTCGTTTACTGAAATGTCTGTGTGACAAGGCGCATTTTCGTGATGCAACATCCAGTTGTTCTTGATGTTTGGTCTCACACGCATGACCCTTTTTCGAAGTTTTTCAAGAACCCCTCTGTAAAAGTGTTGATTTACTGTTTGGTCTGGAGGCATAGACTCTTTGTGGACAATTCCCTGGCTATCAAAAAAGCAAATCAGCATGCATGTGATCTTCGACTTGCTCATTCTTGCTTTTTTGGGTCTTGGAGAGCTTGAAGTGTGCCATTTCATGCTTTAGCGCTTGGTTTCCGGGTGGTACTCAAACACCCAAGTCTCATCAGCCTAAATAGATTGATTCCCATTTTATGGAACGTGTCAGACCAGTTTTTCGATAAAAAAATTATGGTATTTGTCCCATTGTCAATTTTGAAAATATGACGATACGAATTTTCATTAGACGTTTTTGTAGCAATGGTGTAAAAATACGACACTGCTTTTTCCCTTATAATATCAGACATTATACCTCCGCTGATATTTAATCGAAATCGGAACGATCAAGAAATTCGCACCAATTTAGCTCGGGTAGAACGGGTCGGGTTCTAATTAACATTTTAACTTAATCCCGTCGCGATATCTGCGTGGGGGGTGGCCCCCTCTTCGTTGCCCACTTTTAAAATTGGAGTAATTAAGGAGACCTTCCAGATCGGATAAAAAGTCGCTTATTATTTCCGAGGAAAATTAGAGTTTGGGAAGATTCCGTAAAAACGGCACAAATTCGAAGGGGAAAAAACGGGATTGCGACGTCAGCACTCTTGGTTAGCTTTATCGCTATGGCAGATTTATTTCATTTATTACGAATTTGATTTAAATCCATGGGGTGCGTCATATATTAGTTCGGAACGGTATTTTATACTTTTTAAGTGATCGATTCTGCATGTTCCGATGACTAAAAACGTATTTTGACTACGGTCAATTGAGTCGTTTGGACAGTAGTATGGCGGGGAATTTGAAAGAGTGACAAGATTCGATAACATTGTGGTGGCAACTAATTTTTAGAAAAATTGCATTTCTTGAATAAAATTTCAGTTCAGTTCTAGAATGTTTCAAATAGAGGTACCGGCTTGCTCAGGTTTCGAGCCAAGATTACGTCTTGAAAGCTAATTAACGAATTTTTTTTGAAATATGAGGAGTTTATACTAGAATTTATTTCCAACCAAGTAAGGGAAAATCCAAGGTAGCTGACTTCCGGTTTCTCCGATAATGGCTCTAATTCCAATTTTTTAAGTGGTAACATCACTCTAGGATTTTCCAAAAATCGTTTTTTTTTTGGCTTAAAATGTACTTTAGGATCGTAAAAATCATATGCAATTGGTTTTATAACGAAAAAAAAAAAAAATAATAAAAGGTTTGATTATCGATTTTGCCGCAGCACCTCTGAGCGCGCGTCGAGCGCGATGCGACTGTGTTCGTCGGATTTGTTGCTTTTATACTGCTTTAATCTTTCAAAATAATAAGTGTCCCTATTACCAACAGAGTAAAAGGTCTTTCGTTTTCCTCAGAAGTCCACCAGGGTGCGCAAATGTAAATTATTTTAAACTTTAAATATCATTATATCAAAATGACTTTTTCCGAACTGGGCGGACACATTGCTCAAAGACCGTTCCATCGATCGATTTGACATTTTAACAGTAGCTTATCAATTATATTCTCCATAAAAGTACGTAGCCGTTTTTTGATAGAATGTATTTTTTTTTAAAACAATTTACTGCTGAATTTTTATGGCGAAAATCGATTTTTTTTTTCGTTAGTACACAGTTTCTACAATCAATTTAAAAAAAATCCCTACGCACTTCTCTAGCCAATAATATGTACATAAATTAAGAAAATTTTTGGTTTTTTGTTCCAGGTATAAAACTTTTCGAGAAATTTGTCCGCCCGTGGAGGGCTTTTTGATAAAGGTGTTTTTAAAGATACGCTGTATCGCCGCTATTTTGTATGAAATAGCAATAGAAATTTTTTTTTATAGTTCAATACATGTTTAATGAACCCTTCAAAAACAAATCCTGTTCCTCTTCTCATTCTCCCATAATAAATGACAAAATAGGGCCTTTTTTTCGACAGCTAGAGTGGTGTTATCCCTTAAATGGAACCCCCTATATATATTTGCACATTTGGATTCAACGCGTCACAAAACATACAGCCCAAGTGTCATACGTTGTTTTGGTAATGGATTTTTTTTTTTCAAAATTTTTGTAATCATTGTAGAGGACTGCGACACTGCTCTAAGTACCCAAAGTATCTAATATTGTCCATAAAACATAACCATTTCAAAAATATACTCTGTTTTCATTCCATTGGAGATTGCAAATTAGTTCATATCAGCTTTTTACCCGTTTTTTTTTTTGAGAAAAACTCGTTTAGGTCAAGTGGAACGTTTGAATTTCTTTCAAATTCCATTTTTATTCATTCCTGTTTTAAATTGTCCATTTTATAAAGATGTAAACGATGTATTGTCTTTACCACCTTTGAAGTAAGTGTAGAACATTTAAAGAAATTTAAAAAAAGTATGTAAATAAAAGAAAAACGTTTCCACCACCAAAACGATATTTTACACTTGGATTTCATGTACCCTGACGCGTAGAATCCAAATATATAAAAATATACAGGGGATAGCATTTAATAAACTGGGTTTAGTGCCATTTTCGGCGAAAGTGGACCATTTTGGATTATTTAGTTGGAATTGGAACTCCCCAAATTTCAAAAAAATCCGTTAATTGGTTTTCAAGATATAAGGTTAGCCCGACCTCTTGAACCACCCCGTATACTTTTTTTTTTTACGGGGTATACAAAGTTTGGGATTCTAAAATCTCACGAGAAATAGGGAGCTACTTCACAAAATTTGACCCTACTTTTCTCCAACTCTATTGACGACTTACATTGACTTCAACTATATTGAAATAAAAACTAAATAATCGAATCACAAAAAGTAATTCCTGAAGTCAAGGAATGTAAACAAACCATTTTAAAGGAATGCGAATTAAAGGAATAATTAGAGGCGATTATTATTTTATCGTTAATTTAGTTAATGCCTTAGCGTGATTTCTCGGTTATTGAATTTTAAAATACATTTAGCGCCACCGCATCATTGCTTTTCCGCGAGCGTGATTATTAATTTCTTTCGAACACGAACGGCTAAAGGAATACTAAGGCTTGGTAAAATTTTAATCACGATTACTTGGAAAAAACTGAAAGTAAATCAGATTTTGTTTTCATTAATAAAGCAATAATGTGTGGAAGATTGTTAGAAATGTTTTTGCTAATTTAATAGTATTTTCGTCCTTGATTTATTAGGTATTACCTTCATTCGATGTACGAGGTGTGGCTTAAGTACCGAACTGATGCTGCTACTAGCGCGCAGCGAGCATGTCGCGACAAGTTTGAACAGAACTGTGTATGGTGATACTTTCCCCACCCTGAGCTCACTGGACAAGCCAGTGGGTCGCTTAGTTTGACTGTACCAGTCGTTTGAATTAGTCTACGCACCATGTTCAGATGGAGCAACGGGTTAATCTTAAGTTTCTTGTTAAACTAGATAAAACTTTTACAGAAGCTTATGCAATATTAAAATAAGTGTACGGGAATGAATTTTTATCCCGCACACAAGTTTTTGGATGGTTTAAACGGTTTAAAGAAGGACGTGAAACGACTGAACACGATCCGCGCCTCGGACGGCCCTCAACGTCAAAAACGGACGAAAACATTGAAATAATTGGTACATTAATCCGCGAAGATCGTCGTCTAAGCATCCGAGGACTTGCTGAAATAACAGGAATCGACAAAGAATGTGTTCGCCAGATTTTGCATGAATCGTTCAACATGCGAAAAGTTTGCGCAAAAATGGTGCCAAAACTCCTCACTCCCGAGCAGAAGGAATCAAGAATGGACATTTGCGCTGACATTCTAAACAACATTGACACTGATCCAGTCTTTTTAGACACGGTGATTACTTGTGATGACAAGATTCGAAAGTGTGGAAGCGATTAAAGCCAAAGCGACGGAGGTTCTGAACCAGCTGACAGAAGTGGACTTCCAGCACTGCTTTCCACAATGGAAAAGTCGTATGGAGCGGTGTAGAGATTGCCAAGGGGAGTACATTGAAGGCGAAAAAGTTGCTACTGTAATTGGTAACGAATAAAAATGTTATGACAGCAGTTCGGTTATTTAATAGCCACACCTCGTAATGTCATTACTGGTATAAATTACAGTAAGTATAAGACTTTATCATCGATCCATATAGATGAGTAGTTTAAATTATTTGGTATGTTTTAAGACTTTTTTTCATTTCCCATCTACCCTACAACTGTATCAAAGACAGACTTCACCAATTGTTTTGGAATATTTTAAAATGGTCAAAAACTATGGAAGACTTCTTTAACTATACTATCTAAACCAAGTTGAATAAAATTATTTTCATCTGTATCCGATTATTCGATTATGAAAATATTTTACGATATTATAACGATCCATCCAAAAAAAAACCGTAATCAAAGTTGCCCAAGCAAAAAAAGACGCATTTATATCTTAAATTTATAACGTTATTTAATTGGCGAGACTGTTACATCATGTGACAGCTATTATTTATTTTACAATAATAGTAACAGCCAAAAGTTTCACGACAATGTTCCGTTTTGAGCTTCGACATAACCGACATAACATAACATAAGCTATTTCTATCTCTCTCGTTCATAGCCAGATTTGATGAATTTTTTTGGATGACTCTTTGCATTATTAATCATTAACCAATAGTCCAAACGACAAAAAACAAGAGTTGTATCAAATAAATTTAATGCTAGCTTGGGGGCTAATTGTTGTCAGTTGCATGAACAGGCCAAATATAAATACCAGAGCATACACAGACACAAAGGGAAGAAACGACACCACTTCACAACCCTCATAAAATTGGGTGAAGGTTTTCATTTGCAACTCCGGACTAGACGCACTACTAAACTACATATTTTATGCTTAACAGCGTTTCTGCTTCATGTAAGGACAATGTCAATTTATCTACAGAGCACTTCGCTTGTGGTACTTATTATCAATTTTATGTTGAACAAATTGGACTTTTAAAAAACGGACACAAAAATTCATCATATTCGTTCCACTTAGTAAAAGAAAATGATCTAGTTAAAGGCAATTTCGGTATTGTATAAGTAAAACATAAACATTATATTGATCATCGAAAACTAATATAGTCAAACATATTATTTAATGAACAGAAATTATCAATTGCCCCCCCCCCCCAATTTTTCAGTTTTTTTTTCCAAAAAGAAAATAAATAAATAAATAATCTATTAGGAAGAAAATAAAAGGTGCCTTTTTCTCACAAATCCTTTATTTTCGTCGTGCTACCGGTTTCGGTCACTAATTGACCATCATCAGGCAACAAAAGTTACAATAGGCTACAATTAATATTTGAAGTTAGTGCATGTGATCTATCTGTTTTTTTATGTTGTTGCATGTAATATTTATGCATGTTTTAAAAACTTATTTTAACATCTTATTTATTTATTTATTAAGAAACATATTTTAGTTTAACTTTCTTAGTTATTAGAATCTCTAATAACTAAGTAATAAATAATAGTAATAAATAATAGTAAAAATCTTTGTTTTACTTACATTATTACTTGAATTTTAAATAGTGTTGTTATATCAAAATTCATCTAGTAGATGTATCTATTTTTTCTATTTTATTAATTACCCTTCCAAGTCGTGTTTTGTCTGGTCTATCGTAGATAGATTGATCAACTTCTTATTTGGTTTGTGTAGTAATTTAAATTGGATTTTCTTTTAAAACGATTTCACATTTAAAACAACATTTACCGAAGACAATGGACTCACAAACATGTCGAAAAACGTAATAGATTAAAGTACTAAAAGGATTTGATAATTCTAGTAAAGAAGTTGGAAAAAACTATCTGGTTTTTATAAAATATTTTTTCTACCTTTAAGTACATACTGTTAGTGCCATCTATTTTTTACATTAACTAACTAACTGTACAAAATCTATACTAACCTATTCATCCTTTAGTAATCTATATCTAAATCTATTTTATTAAATTACATTTGTGGTCGTTAGAGGCGCTTCAGAAGAAAACTTCGTAAATCGGGTTGTGGTTTGGTTCAATCTGTGCATTTAAAATATTTCCGTTAGATTCTTTATGGTGTCTCAAAATTTCTAAACATTCAAAATTAACCAAATAGTTTCCTTTACTTGCTAGGTGTAGTGCTTTAAAATTTTGTTCTATGATAAATTCATGGTTATATTCTTTTAAATAGTCTGCAAAATGTGTACTATTTGCTGTATTAGGTCTTATAGTTCTAATATGTTCATTACACCTGGTTTTGAAGTTCCGGTAAGTACGTCCTTATAAAATTTATTGCATTTGTTACAGTATTTATATACTCCTTTTTGTTCCAACTTGTCCTTGTTGTTGATTAAAAGTTTGCTAATAGTTTTACTATTACGGATCGAAACTGTGAAATTTTGTATAATAAATAATCATAGTTCTCAAATGTAGCTCTTACAAGTACACTCAAAATCCACATATCCGAACTTTTCCGTTCCGCAAACTTCCACATTTCCGAACTCTCGCCACCTCGGGATAACCGAACTGCTGGCGCATGCGCAAAGGGTTTTTCTGGCTCATTCTAGTACTTTTCTTTGTTTTTCAAGGTTTTTATGCAAATTTAATACATACATACATGTGTACATGTTAATAAAAGAACGTTTTTTTTTAAACAAAAAAAGTCTCATGCGAAAAGGAGAGAGTGATGCAGGTAATTATTTTGTAATTCAAAGTAAAGGTTTGTTTTATTGAACATTTTGTTGACGTAACCTATAATAATTTAAAACTGAAATGAAAAATGATGAGAAAATATGTATTTTTAAGAAAACCGTGATACAAAACAAACATTATTGTACTGTTTATTTGCAGAGAAAAGAGCCTGCTAAGAGGCTAACCTTGGAGCAAAAGCTGGAAAAGATGTACAATATTTGTAAATCGTCAGTGGCAGAAATTCTTGGGAAAAAAGAAATTTACTTGTCGGAAGTTGAAAAAAGACGAAAATTGAGTGGACGGATTGACACAAAAAAGTGCACCGGTACTTATGATACGCCATTTGAAAGAAGTGTTTTCCACTGGTTTGTACAAAGAAGAACTCTTGTAGAACCTGTCTCAGGTGTGCTGCTGAGGGAGGGCGATTTCCTCTTTGCTGAATTCTGTGACAATCGAAATGTTTGATAACAATCGCATTATTGTGTTTACATTTTTTTTTCTCATTTCAAATTTCGCGGTTTTTTGTCGTTAACCAATCAGCGACAAGTTCGGTTGTGTGGAAGTACAAGTTCGGAAATATCGTGAGAAAAAAGTTCGGAAATATCGTGAGTTCGGAAATTTGAAGTTCGGATATGTGGATGTTGAGTGTAGACCATTTCACATAATTTTGATCATAAAAATTGGTTGTGATTGACGCTTGAACATTATATTTCGAATGCTTTTCTCTAGTCTCTTCGGCATGTTAGAGGCAAAGACGGCACATTAGAGGCAAAGCTCTGCAGCCAGCACCAGTCCCGAATATGCATTCTATGTCATAACCATTCATCAACCGTCAAATTATATTGCTTTGACAGAACGTCACGCACTTATCTTGTTCCGCTAGATGTATCACGCGTATATGACGTCACGCACACAGGTAACCAGTATAAACAAACGACATAAAATCCAAATTTATATCTAGTGTGTTATGGTTATAGGCATGCGAACACTAAAAGCTTAATGGACTTGATCTAAATAAAATGTGAAAATTATATAACACGTTTAATATTTGACCTTGGTAGTGTTTAGGCCCCCTGCACAATTAACATAAACGTAAAATTAACCACAACCACAAAGATGGAGTATATGAAAATAATGTTCTTGTCTACAACTAATTCAGTTAACATTAGCATTAAGAATGACCATCAATCGTCAATAACCGTAAACATAAAGATGAAATTATTTTATCTTTACGCTTAAAATTACGTTTTGCCAGTTATACCAACCTTGTGTCTATACTCTCGTGAAATATGGGTTGAGGGTTACCCTAAATATAGTAGTAACTAACAGTAATTAATACTAAATTATTACAATATTAGTTAACAATTCGATATCCATCATTTCTTCTAATTTCAGTATCGTTTCTGATTTTTCACAAAAAATGTTTAATTTAGTGAAATTGGCTAAACTGAATCCTCTATGCGGGAGTTTTAAAATACACACGATTTTACGCAGATTTGTTGTGGACAAAACATAAAAATTACAGTTATGCTTATGGTTATGGTTGTGGTTAGCTCAATTGTGCAACAGGACTTACTCGCATTTTATGTCGGTCATGGGTTCAGATTGACATGATTCATGTGGAAGTGACATCTTTGTCTATTGTGGTTTTGAAAATAAAGACATTTTACCAGTTGGCTGTAATATCAGGCAGTTGACATTAGTAACAGTAAGATCAATTATAGCGTTTCGTATTGAAGTTCTTAATCTGTGTGTGTGGTTAAATATCATGAAAACACTCCTCCAGTGCCTAGATACATGGAGCTTTAGAATTATATGCATAAATCATGTATTTGCTACCATGTCATGTTTATTTCAAAATATATGCCATTGGGTTGTATAGTATCTACCCATATATGTACTCCCGAAGTCTTGGGTACTAAGGGGAACTTGTTAGTACCCTTATAGTTTGGAATCAAATAGCTAACCACACTCTTCATTTACTCCCCGAAAGTTGGCAAAGCGGCGTTTGAAAAAAGTAAACTATTGATCGGAATAGACGATAAATAATCTAAAATGAGGTCAAACCCAATCAAACAAGATAAAAATGATTTCTATCCAGTCGCTCAAATTTTAGGTAGATTGTTAGCCATACGTGGTTCGGTTATCTATTTGCAGCCACATCCGTATTCGATTAACTATAGCAAAATATCGTTCTTCCTAGATTACATACATATTGTCATGTTACCAGACCCAAAACATAACTTTGGATTCAAAAATCTTGTCTTTTACCAGAGTCTGTAGCTTGGCCTCTATTTGATATGTTTTAATATAAATATACCAGGTGTGTATTCGAGACTGACAACGTAGCGTCCGATCTAGCAACACTGTAATCCGATCTAGCAACACTTGGAAGGGCGCTAGATTAACATGTAATGCACTTTCAGTACTTTACAGTATTTTTTCAAGAATTTAAGGCATTCTCAAAAGGAAGAGAGTCGATTGAAGAAGAACCATGTACTGGAAGGCCTTCATCTTCAAGAGCCGCTGAAAATGTCGATAGAATAAGGGATCTTGTGTGTTCAGATCATCGGTTGACGACAAAAATAATCGGGCATGAGTTAAATTTGAATCACTGTAATCAATCATTAAACGACTTTTTAGCCAGTAAAAACATTCCTGTGGCTTCTCAGCCTCCTTATTCGTCTGACTTGAATCCTTGTGGCTTTTTCCTCTTCCAGACATTTTGGGACCATAGAAAACATTCAAACGGCTGTAACAGACCAGCTGAAGGCTATTCCAGTATATGAGTTCCAGCACTGCTATGAGGAAGGGAAGAACCGTCTCCAGCGCAGTCTCATTACTTAATTTACACACCTCGTACATTCAGATCTATCTGTTTTATACATATCATAACTAGTAGCAATTCATCGAAAGAACCAAATATACTGAAAATAGTGAAGCATTTTTACCTGGTACGCATGTTAACCAGGTATTTAGCTTCTTCTTATGTCATATCTCTGCATCATCTATTGATCTTCTCCAGCTTATGCAAGTGAATGTTGATTTTCAATGGAGAACTTCCGTGATAGTTGTCAAGTTGTTGTTGTTATGTGTTGGTATCGAAACTACATTTTAAGACTGGTGACGCCTCTATAAACTTTGTTGAACCAGTTTTGGACATTCTTGACCTTCAAGCATGCGAATATTAGGTTAGACACTTTACTTCTTTCAGTTCAAACTGTAAGAACTGAAAGTCAGTTGAACAAGGAAATGTGCAATTCAATTATTTCAACAATTTATTTAGAGCCGTGTGCAACTCACATAAAAATGCTAAGAAATCCGCTATAATATCCTTTATGTGTGTTTGGCAACGCCGCTTCATGTTCGCAGAGTCTCTCAAATGCCGCGGCCGTCCATAATGGCCGTCGCAAATTTAAAGATAAATTTACGGTTTCCACATAAACGTGTTAAGTGACCCTAATTTGTAAAACGTCCGATACTCTTAGTTCCAGCTTTCGGCCCGGCATGCGATATTAGCGTAATTAAAAATATTTTAAACATTAATCATGCCCTCCGGCCCATATTTGTGAAGCACTCTCCGCGCGGCGAAAATGAGCAACTCAAAAATTAATCGCTTTTTGCTAATTTAATGGAAGACACATTAATTAATGAAAACTGTGCATCCTTTTGATGCTGATGCTTCCCTAAAAACAGAGTCGAAGCAGGAAAGAACGCTATACACAACGGATATATTCCTGGATTAAAATATTTTTTTTTTTTTTTTTTTTACAAAAATATTAAATAAAATATAAAAATAAAAATTTAAAAACTAATTTACTTAACCTAAAAAAAAACAACCAAATTTTAATGTTCAATAATATACCCAAAATATATACAGATTTTTCTTAACCTTATTTATGATTCAAAAGTAGAGTAATAGTTTTTTTAAAACAAATAATAGGGAAAATTATTTACAGAGATACAGGGTAACAGATTATACGTAAAAGATCTCTGAAACATAGCAGTTGAATGTTTTGGCAAAGTTAGCATGGACTTGTTTTTTAAATTTCCTTTTTATTATTAATTTTTCTAATGCCTGGATTAACCTTTTCCAGTCTCTGATGATGAAAAGAGTTTAGTTTGGCCGAAACGTAGAACTGACAATGTTTTCGTCGATTAAATTGTTTTTCAAAGAGCAAACATTTTCCCTTATGGCCCCATAAGGGAAAATTTTTAATATTGTGACTCCGATTTTCAAAATGGTATTTTTCTTCGATGACACATGATGACCTGCCACTAGCCCTAGAATATTATGGAAATCGACGCGTACAACTTTTTATAAAAAATTAAAATGTCAGATTCTTGATGACCACGTGACTCATCGATATTGGCCATGAAACTTTCAGGGCCGAAAGATATTGTCATAAGACATATTTTGGCAAGGCGGTAAGTTGAAACTAATTTTTTTTTGTGGCCGCTAGGGGGCATCAAAGTTTTTGTTGCTTTTTGTTAAAATACCGACAAAAAAACTAGTGCATCATTTCATCAATTATAATTGATGAAATGATGCACTAATTTTAGTTTTTAGAATTGAAAAAAATATATTATGCCCCATCTTCTTGCAAATCATTATTACTATTAATTTCGATGATTTTCGTCCCAATGCATCGATTGAAACCCACTTTTGGCGGACTTTTGACAAAAAATAACAAAAACTTTAACGCTTCTAGCGACCACAAAAATATTAGTTACAACTTGCCGCCTTGCCAAAATATGTCTTATGACAATATCTTTTGGCCCTGAAAGTTTCATGGTCATCAAGAATCTGCCATTTTAAGTATCGTCGATTTTCCATAATATTCTAGGGCTAGTGGCAGATCATCATGGGTCATCGAAGAAAAATAACATTTTGAAAATCGGAGTCACAATGTTAAAAATTTTCCCTTATGGCCCTTTGCTCTTTTCATTTTAACTTCAATTTTAATCTTAATGATGATCTTTTCTGGTTATTATTTTCATAATGGTTAAAAGGTTTACAGTTTTAAAAACACATCAATCACTACATAACTTGAAAAGTGGTGGCTAGAAAGTTTTGAAAATACTTATCTTATATGCAAAAGATTTAGAAGATAAATTGAAAATCGACCTCTCTCGGCATTTTGCCTTTTTAAATCAGGCAGTCATAATGCAATTGTGACTTTCAGACTTTTGCTTTCCTCTATACAGTGACCGCCAAAAAATTTGCGCCAAATGCAAAAAAAAGTTTATTTCAATTTTGTTTGTAAAACAAATTATATTATTAAGTATTTTGTGTTTCTGTGTTTATTTTCCAATCTTTTGATATTTATTTCTAACAAAAACATTTTTGAAATCACACATGCACAAATTACTTGCATTATTTATTTTCCAAACATTTTGATATATTTTTTTTTTGGAAAATAACTTTTAATTTGTTGCAAGCCTTTTGGCAGTCACTGTATATCAGCTGCCTAAAATTTAATCATAGTTAATATCTGATTCCAAGCCCACCCCCGCAAAGCGGAAATATCGACGGAGAATTTAATTAGAACACCCCGTGTTGCGTTCGATGATTGCCATTACAAGACAATTATTATATTATCGACAGTCTTTAGGATTATCACGCCCTAATGGAAATTAACGAACAATCTCCCCGTTGATTAATCAGTCAAGTTTCGAGCCGGATATTGTCGATGATAAATGGAGATTTAACGTAATGCTCCGCGGAAACTATCTACCGTGTGACATTGAAAGGTTCGCGCCCATATTAGGCGACAATGCGCGGTGATCTGGGGATCGAGCCGTCGGCGTCGGTGACATCGCTGACCCATTGTTCGAACAAGAGCAACGTCCAATTAAGGGGGTTATACCCCTCTGGAATTGCGAAAAATAAAGGCATTCTTTGGTAATTTTTTTCGGCTCTGGTAACAAAGCGATGAAAAATTAATTTTAGGGCTTTATTAAGTACATAATGAGGTATATACAGATATTTTTTTGTTCCACACAAATACAAAATGGCGTCATAAATACACATCGAACTCATACGCTTTTTTGTTGACCATCGGTGGGCAACGCAGACATTTTTTAACAGCTACTAGAACAAACAAAAAAAATATTTCATTATCTACATTAGTTTTTCTAATGCGGTACACAAGATTATTGTAAATTATTGATTTTTTCGGTAAATGCCAGCAATTTGTAAAAAGAAAATCAAATTTTACGAAAAAGACGATATTAATTTGTTTATAAAAACCGTAATTTTTACCCGATCGCAAAAAATCATGTGTACCGCTTTAGATAATTTAACTAAGAAGCTATAGTCAAAATTTCAAGTCGATCGGATAAAAATTGCGCGAGTTATGCTGCCCACCAGTTTGAAAAACATGTTTTCGAAGAAAACGCGTTTAAAGTTTCAAGACGTGTTTACTTCAGAAATTTTCAAAATACAGGCATGTTAATTTTTTACCTTTAGTCTGCTATACCAGAACGATATATTATCATTTCTAAATTATCGATCGGGCCGCAGATACTCCAAAATGCTAGGCTATATATGATACTAAAAATACTGCAGTAGGGCGGTTTTTTTCGAACATTTCGGAGCATTCGGACATTGCTGTTTCACAAATTAGGTTAAAAATAATTGGTAAACATTTCTCCCATCAATAATTCCTTTTGGATATCATTCTTGGGATGTTTTTACAACATTTAAGCAAAAAAAAATAATCGTAAACATTTTTTTTCCAGAGCGGTGTAACGTGTAACCCCTTAAATTTCCGTTGCCAAACGACAGAAAATACGGAAGTCACGCACAATTTTCAGGTACTGAAATTTAGAAAATATACAGGGTCAGTCAGAAGGAATGGACCAACACTACAACACCACGATGTAGCTCTTAAACGAGCGATAATGGAATAAGACATGTTGAGCCCAATCATGATATTTTTGTCTCTAGTATCTCCAGTTTAGTGTTGACACATTATTTTTGACTCACCCAGTATTTTTCACTTATGATAAATAATAATAATACATAATAGTCATTCTATCCCAAAAACCTTCTTACAGATTGGAAAGTTCTTTCTTAGTTACATTTTTTTCGTAATTTGCTTCTTTGTCTTGGAACTTTCATTCTGTCTATTACGTTTACTGTATTAATTTTTTAATCTGAAAAATAATTGTTCCACCCTATTCTACAGTACTTCTCGATGTGTTATTTAGTTTAATTAAATTTTCACATGAGAAAAATGTAATTAAGGATATAGCTAAGAATAACGGTTACTCGGTGCATTTAATAGATACGTTAATAAGGAAGCCTAAATTTAAGAAAACCCTGTACAGTTCCACGACTTTTCGTAGAGATACTGACAATTCGAAATTTGCTTCGTTACCATTTGAACCTAAATTGACCCGCGGACTAGGTTAAATATTTATAAAAAACAAAAAGAAAAAATAAGGAACAAAAGTTGAAGATTGACAGATTTAAAGAATGGCATTTGAAATATGGAAACGGAAAAATGCAACATGCTTTTCAACTAGGAAGACAACATAATTTAAAGTTATTGAAATGAAAAAGTAGAGGTGTTGAAAGTTTAGAAATATTAAGTGTAACAGAGATGACTAAGGGAATGGGATACCCACTGGTCACCTCTGATAAACAAGAAGATGTTACGGCAGAACGGGAAAAAAAGGAAGGGAAGAGAATTTAGTTTTATCCTGCTCCTGAAGATGAACAGTTGGTGAAACGGGCAAGAAAAGATAGTAGTTCGGTGTTTCGTGGAAAATGTCCAGTTTTCTATTCTCTACACAGGTTCCAGTACCCAAAGCAGCCCCGCCAAGCAGTCGAGAGTTCCCCCACATGCGGCCTTCTGCTTCCCAGCCAGGCAAACGCAAACAGCGTTTCAATGTCGTTTTTGAGATACTTCTCAAATTTGACAAACTTGGTCATTGTATGCTTGTAGAGCAAACAAACGCACTTTGAAAAAATGCGTAGGACTATTTAACGTGCTATTTTTCGTTTTTTGAAATATTTTGTAAAAATTTTTTCCCCCATGTATGATTTTTTTTTTGGTTATGTGCCTACAAACCGATTTGATCTAAAACTAGTGCACTCAAATTGCACTATTTTTTACCTGCTTATCAATTTTTTTTTACGCTTGAGGAATTGAGGAATCTTTCCTAAGCTAAACATTAACATCAAATATTATTCCTCGCTCGTGCGGTAGACCTCCCTTTACAGTGAGGTCTAAAAACAAATAATATTTGCGTAAAATCGTAAGACATATGAAGTTCCGACGCTCCGACCGTAAGTCCCTGCCCGGAGCCCCGGAAAAGAGCCCCGAGCGTTGGAAGCGCTCCAGACCGTCTCATTGTTATCGGGCACATTCAAATATCACCACCGGATATTGCCGTATTTACACAGCGAGTCTCAGAATCTCACGTACACACGCTCATTTTATTCTTCTAAAATGTACTTCTATCCCGATGAAATATGAAGACTGGCGAGAGCAGTGGCGGTTTATGATCATTTTACTTGGGTGGACCTAATTTGTTGCGTTTATATGTAAGCAAAATAATGAGAAAATTCCTCACTTACTCAACTTAACCTCAACTCACTTGTATTTTACTCAAAATCGGTATTTATCAATAAATATAAATATATCGTAATATAAATCAATTGCGTTTTTTAATCAATAAATAGGTATCTATTATGCTACAAACACAGTAACAAATTATTTTCTCTCGACGTAGTTTTTATTTTAGGTTAGGTTAAATTAGGTTAGTTTATTTCAGGGAAGAATTCCATCCAATTAATTTTCTTTTTAACTCTGCAACCAGAAAAAAATGAAGAATACAGTTTAATGGTCTATGGAAATAAAACTTCACAGATCTTGCATCTGATATAAGTATAGGATGCTTACATATATTGTGTGTTGTGTATTGAAATTTAATATTGAAAATATTAAACACAACTGTTATTCACGTATACCTTTGTCTCCCAGTCTAGCGATCGACACCAAGGTCAAAGAATATATTTTAGTTACATAATTGTTGGTGTTTTTTTTTAAATGATATTTATACGGTATGTCTCCCAAGAAAATGCAAATAAGATCACCTACTAAGTGTTTCTTTACATGAAAATCTCATCTAAAAATGAGATGGATCAAAAACAATTACTTTACCTATACATTTACAATTACCTATTCGCTATTTTACATATGGCATATAATAACATAAAATCTTCACATCCACATTTTTTTCATGTTTTTATTAAGTATTTACCATTTTCGTTTTTACTTTTTTTTCTTTATTCGGTTTTTAATTTAATATAAATTTATCTCAATTTAAAAAAAAATCAATAATAGTACCTAATAAATGGTCACCATTTTTATTCCACAAGCGGTAACTAGGTACTTATATTTTTATGTTTATATACAACCTTTTGCAAGCTGTATATTTACAGTCGACCCGACTGTGAGTCCAAACTGCTTTACTCCAAACTTCTGCTTTATCTCTGAACAACTGTAAATATACAGAGAGGAAAAATATATATACGAGGTGTGTAAATTAAGTAATGACACTGGTAACGTAGCTTCCGATCTAGCAACATTACGGAGACGGGACTTGGAAGGGCCGTAGGTCAACATGTAATGCACATTCAGTACAAGTTTAAACTTGTTAAGAGTCATTTGTGTGTTCTTTGTGACTGTTTTCGTAAATCGTTTTTTTCTAGTGCGTTTAAAAATGAGTAACATTAATTTTGAGCAACGGTGCAAAACTACAACACGCCTACGGAAAAGGTGTTTTTTCAAGAGCCCAGGTTTTTCGGTGGTTTAAGGCATTCTCAGAAGGAAGAGAATCGATTGAAAATGAACCACGCAGAGGAAGGCCTTCGTCTTCAAGAACCGATGAAAATGTCGATAGCATATGAAATCTTGTGCGTTCAGATTGTCGGTTGTTGAAAAACTTCGAAAAGGGTCGTGCGTTTGAGACCAAACATCAAGAATAACTGGATGTTACATCACGACAATGCGCCTTGTCACATAGCCATTTCAGTAAACGAGTTTTTAGCTAGTAAAAACATTCATGTGGCTCATCAGCCTCCTTAGTCGCCTGACTTGAGTCCTTGTGACTTTTTTCTCTTCCCGAGATTGAATAATCACCTCAAGGGACGTCATTTTGGGACTATAGAAAACATTCAAACTTCTGTAACCGACCAGCTGAAGGCTATCCCAGTATATGACTTCCAGCTCTGTTTTGAGGAATGGAAGAACCGTCTCCAGCGCTGTATGGCTTCCCAAGGAGACAACACCGAATTGTAATTCTATCCGAATAAATAAAATTAAAAAAACAGTCTCATTACTTAATTTACACACCTCGTACATGTTGATGAAATTGAGTCCAACTGTTAATACTGTCAGAATCAGACTGTCCGCACAGAGGTATACGTACCCAGAAGTATTTTCAACACTAAAAACGCCTCCATCCTACGTAATTGTTTATTATTTATGATTTAAAAAGTGCAGTAAACAATTTACATTGTGCCTTGTTATTTTTGGGAGGCTCTAGCCATTGAACATCTACGGAGGAACCGCCACTGGACGAGAGGGTAGGATCCGAACGTATGGAACAATGCTGTCGTCATTCTCGCATTTATGCGTATCAACACTTTTCCCGTGCTTGCTTTTATTTACGATTCGCTCTCTGAAAACGAATTGTTACGGCAACGTAGCTCTGTCGAGCCGTAATAGCTGTGTGTCAAACTAAGCAGATAAGACTTATTTGGGGGAATAAAGCGAGCCAGATGGAAAACAGCGGATCGAGCGCTAAATTTAGGTTACTCAGAAAAATATACTGAAGCTTAGTAGTTATTAAAGAGAGGACAAAGCGGTTCACTGCATTTAGCACGGGTCGGCGTCAGTACATGTGACATTCGCACAGACGACCAAGGGGGCAGGACAGCCCTTCATGCAACCGATCGGGGTCAACTTGATTCTGTAATTGAATTATGGAACAATATGGAAAAACAACTCAAATATCTTATGCACTTCAGATTTGGAAAGAGACACTTCAAAACTAACCACTAGATGACAACTAAACAAAAATAATAAAAGTAAGATCCAACAATTATAACGCTTTTCTAATTTGAACGATTTTGGGAAAAATATACAGGCTGTCTGATAAAAAAACGCCGCAAATCATAACGTTGTTTGTAACTTGATGTTAAAAAACAAAAAAAACAGAGAAATGGCTCTAGATGAACTATAAGGGAGACTACTGCAGTGTTTTTCAACTTTTTTTTCTCAAACGCGATAGTCAATTTTTTTTCAAATGGCAATATATGATTTTTTTTGTAAATTACTATGCAAATTTGTTTTCTGAATCCAACGATGTATAACAAATTGACTTTTGTGACACATTTATTGCGGAAAAAGTGCCAAAATTTTTGTCAATATCGCAATCGGCGTCTGCCGGCTAACTGATTCAAACGTAGTTTGACTAATCTAAAACAAAGCGAATAAATGTCATTTCAGCGTCGCGTCGTCTTTTTTCGCATTCTACTTTATGTCATTTCTGCATTAGGTTATTTTTTGTGAAATAAGCTTAGAGAAGAAAATGGAGAATAATCAATTAACGGATATGATTCAGGTATATTTTGAGTGTAGTAGAAATGGTGCGGCAGTCCGCCTTTATAGAGAGGGTTTCCACGCAGAGGAGTTCGAAACACGTAAATTTGGAAGACTTGAAATTTAAGGAACTATGGAGCTTTTAAGAAAACAAAACGAGAAAGACGCCGATTTAATGAAAACACCGAGCTCAATGTTCTTCTTGAAGAAAACTCAAAAACTTCCATTCGAGAAATTTCGAATAATGTTAGGGCATCAAAGCAAACTGTACATGCAATATTGGAAAACCACATTCAAGTCATACATACCCCAAAAAGTACAGGCAATAGAAGAAAACGAAAGAGGAGGAAGACAATAATTTTGCCATTTTTATTTAAATTCATTGCGACGAGACCCATTTTTTCACACTAGGATTATTTGGTCACACGAATGTACATTCAGTGCAAATGGTATTTTCAATAGAAATATTCACCGACATCGGAGCCAAGAAAACCCAAAGATTATCGTCGAAACTAATTTTCAGCGACGATTTAGTGTTAATGTGTAGTATGGTATTTTAGGTAACATATTGATTGGACCATTTTTCATAGACGGCACCCTAAATCAAGAAAAATATTATCAGTTATTGACGGAACAACTTCAAATTTTTTTTAGATGAATTACCTATTGCAGAACTGAATAGAATTTATTTCCAGCAAGATGGGGCTCTCCCTCACAATGCCAGAATAAATACCAGTTGGTTAAACACCACATACATATAATGATAGGTGGCTAGGAACTTATGGACCGATGGCCTGCACGTTCTCCAGATCTTACTCCACTTGATTTTTGGTTGTGAGGCTATATTCAAGATCAAGTTTATTTAACACCGCCCGTAAATGAAGAAAATCTAAGGCAAATAATTATACGTGCTTGCCGCGAAATATCCCCCGATTTTATATTCAATGCGACCCATGCCGTATTCAGAAGGTGCCAGGCATGTCTTAATTACGCCGACGGCCAATTTGAGCAATACTTGTAGTAGGTTGAGCATTAGTTGTATAATATCATTTGCTTTGTTAATTTGTTTGTTTAGTTGTTTTGTGTTCAACTTTGTTGTACTTTGTTTAACGTTATTTCGCGTTTAACTTTGTTCAATGTCGTATATTGACAAATATTTTGGCACTTTTTCCGCATTAAATGTGTCACAAAAGTCAATTTGTTATACATCGTTGGAATCAGAAAACAAATTTTCATAATAATTTACAACAAAAATCCTATATTGCCATTTGAAAAAAAAAAATTGACTATCGCGTTTCAAAAAAAGAAGTCTGCACAAATACTGCATGTAGTCTTTCTTATTTTGTGCCTTTTAACATCTGGCTACAAATAACGGAGTTATGGCTTGCGGCGTTTTTTATCAGACAGCCTGTATATGTTTACCGGCTTCTCTATTTATAAAATACTTCCATGTTTGCGCATATACTGAGTTCGACCCTGTACCCTAACCGCTCTAGCCCCTCTCTGGTAATTACACCGTAGTATTTGTATCAGAGCGTAATTGGAACTGCACTTAATTTTTTATATACCTGTATAAAGTTGCTCGTACAAAATCAGAACTGCAAATTCAAAGCTCTATTGCATAACGACTGTGAATGCATTTAATCTTACAAAATATTTGTCGCAGATGTAATATTGACGCTTTGGATAACTGTAGATTAATATGCAGAAAAGTATTAATACTTAGTAAAGTTAAGAAAAGGAAAGTTGACTTCTTGATGTTATCATTCTTTGTATTGAACGAGAAATATGAAACACGAAACTTATACCTAAGCTTTCATAAATCCTTCTGAAGAAGTCGGATTAGATGTAGTTTCATAATAGAGAAGTTTTTTTCATTAACAGATTATAACAAGGTTGGAATCAAGTTGAGATTTTAGTAGTCCGAGTGTATCGCAGAAAACTTCAGCCATATATATATTTTTTCCGCCTGATTAATCTGTTTCATTGGAATTATCCAAAGAGTAAAAAATCAATGAGATGTTAGTACAAGTGTTAACAGTAATATAGCTACAGTGAACTTTAATGAAAGCAAAACGTATAATCCTGACACTATAAATAGAATCATATTGTGAAAAGTCTGGAAAGAACGAACTGCTCTTCTATGAAAACACTTCACCGAAAATCAAGTTAAACTTTAACTAAGGAGTTAAACAAATAGTAACAATTCCACGGCTTTTCAATACGCAACTGCAAATGAGCCAGGAGGTGAAGTATGTAGGAGTTACACTGGATGTAAAACTAACCTGGAACACGCATTTGCAGAAAACCATAAATAAAGGAAAAATGGCACTAATGGCTGCCAAGAGGACCATAGGCATCAAATGGAAACTTAAACCCCCCCATGGTACATTGGCTGTACACACAGTAGGGAGACCCATTATAACCTATGGATCACTTATGTGGTGGACCAAAATGATGCAAAGAAAAGCAACACTGGAGCTTTCGAAACTTCAGAGATTAGCCTGCCTTTGCATCACTAGTGCAATGAAAAGCACTCCAACAGCGGCAATGGAAACCATATTAAACCTTCCGCCATTAGATATTTATATCAAGGCGGAGGCAAGAATGGGGGCCCACAGGTTGAAGTGTAATGGTAACTGGCAAGACGCAACTTTTGGTCATGTCAGTATAACAAGTATGATCACAGATCCATTATTTTTAATGACAAGTGACGAAATGACACCAAGAACTAACTATGCAAAACCTTTTAACATTCAGTTAAATTGGGAAGCAAAAGAAGAAACCAACTGTCAGGAAGGAACACTAGTGTGGTACACTGATGGATCCAAAATGGACATTGGAACTAGGCGACATAGGGAATCTATGGCGAAAGACCCAGGTACAGAAAATATGTACCTCTAGGGGAATATGCCACAGTATTTCAGGCCTAGGTACATGCAATTGAGCTATGATTAAGGGAAAATATTGAAAAGGTAGAGGGAAAACAATCCTCATACACTCTGAGAGTCAGGCAGCCCTACAAGCTTTAGCATGTAAAAAAAATAAAATCAAAACTGGTCTGGGATTGCCTAGAAACCCTCCAAGCTCTGGCAAACCATTACAAGGTAACACTTAAATGGGTGACCAGGACATAAAGGGGTCGAAGGCAATGAAGAAGCAGATACCCTAGCGAGAAAGGGCTCTGAAACGACACTCATTGGACTTGAACCAACGTGTGGTATACCAAAGTCCTCAGTGAGGCTCTGGCTGACTCGGTGGAAAAATAAAGGACAAACAAACAGTAAATGGATGGTAAAGACACCATCAAAAGTACTGACAGACGAGATTCTGCGATTGAGTAGAAATCAGATAAGGCTTGTCACGGGACTCATAACCGGGCATTGTCACCTTAGGAAACATCTACACAGACTGGGCATATATTCAGATGAACCTATTTGTAGACTGTATAATGAGGAGGATGAAACATCCCGACACATTATATTAGAGTGCCCAACACTAACACACTGGAGATATGGTCTTCTGGGAATAGAAAACCACCAGGGGGCCTTTCCAAAGAAAAATCTTGTGAAACCTCATAAAGGTAACAAGCCTATTCACATGAAATAAAGATGTAAACTGGAAATATAATCAGCCTGAAGGCTGCAGTGTTGGAGGCAAAACAAACCCCAAACCAGATAAATCGGAAGGGGAAAAGAACTAAGGAGTTTAAACGAAATAGTTAATCATATATTATATTGTAATATACGTCCTGTATAAAGAGCAATCAAGAAAAGTTTTTATAATAATCGCGATCTAGAAGCGTTTGATGGAGTTTGCATTATTTTCCATATTTTAAGAAACCGTTAAGCTCCACGAAACTATCAAAGGCGGAGCCAGTTTCGTAGCTCTCAAACTCGGAAAGCTCCACTTCGTTTTTTAATGCAAATTATTATTTGATATCCAAGGAGGCGACCGCGAGACTCATTTAGATTTAAAAGCGACCCAGACACTTAGCTTGAAGTCGCAGTCTGCACAAAGAAAGTTGAAGTGCAGTAAAATTTCAAGAGATTCATTCGCGGCGATTTTTAATCTCTGAAATGCAACCTTCTACCTTCATCCCCTTAATCTGGATGCATTAATCAAGCAACGAAGACAATTTTCCTGCGGCGTGAGTTTTTTTTTTATTAAAAAGGAAAAATTAGAGGCGTAATTTCGTTTTATAATTAACATATAATTAGCCTTTTACTTTAAGTAACAATACAACTTTGTTGAAGTTCAGTTTTATTTCATACGCTTTAATTGTTAAAAGATTAGGTAAAGAAAAGGTAATTTTATTGTCACAAGAAAAATATATTACTACGAATAATGTTCAACGAAACAGAATGGTGCCCAATATCCTTCCCATTATGTATCAATTTATTGTAACAGTACGGAAAATTGGTACAGCATATTATTAGAAATTTTAAGCCAAATGTATTACAGAATACAGTGTTACTCTCATGTGATTGATCAAATCACTAGCGAACACCTGTCTATAATGTTACAGTGTTTCTTACAAACAAAATAGAGCAGTTATTTGTAACATAACATAGATCTTGCTATACTATGGGTAGGATACCCTATACTAAAAATATATTCAGGTTTTTCACAGTCGAATTGGGATGCTTTCAGTAATTGTGACCTCTTTCCTCAATACCTATATGGAATCCTTGATTTATGGGCCACGAGAACTCATCTTAAGGGGTTAGGTGGGTTTCAGAGGTTCAAAAAAAGGGTATTTTTGCTATTTTTTTTTAATATATACAATCATATATTTTATTTAAACAATTCAGCATGTCAAAGATACATATTTAAACAGTATTTTGTGAAATTTTTATTTAAAAATTCCGAAAACTCAGTCAGCCGTTGGTACCTCATCTCCCTTGACGTCTCAAAAAAAAATGCTCTTGCCGTGGACAGCATAACTCATTATTGGTTCATCCAAAATCAAAAAACCAAAAATATTTCGTTAGTACATGGATAAATCTCGTAATTGGACGAAGGAAAAAAAAAATAAAATAAAATTTGAATTTTTGACAGACTTTTAACAAAAAACCATATTTTTTTGTCAAATTTTCGCCATGTATTGGCTCGAAAAAATTAGTTGTAATATTAATAAAAAAAATCCTTCGTTTAATGACTATATAATGTTATTTAAAAGATGTGTGCAAAATTTGAACAAAATCGCTTCATAACTTTTCGAGAAATCGTGTCCACCGACTTAAAAAATTGAGTTTTGAGATAAACGCGTTTAAAGTTTTAAATTGAAATTACATGCCAAAACAATTTTTTTTTAACTTACATAGAATCATTGATTCCGGCACCATAAAGCTGACAAACGTAAACAAACATGGAGAAAGCGAGTAATCAACTATCACACTAGGAGAATATTTTAAACATATTGTACTATTTAATAAGACAAAAAAATAAATCGATTTTTTGAAATTTTCAAACCCACCTAACCCCTTAAGTAATATATAGACTTGAACACTTGTTTCTAATGCAAAATACTTTCTAGCTGATATATTATAATCAAAAGCTCATTACAGTGATATGTACATAGTGCATAAACATCTGTTTATTACCCAACATTCGAATGTTCATTACTCCAAGGTGGTAGTGATAATAATATGGGCAGGTTTATCGAATAAAATATTAAAACGGTAGTATTTTTAAGAGAACAAATATTACAGCATTCATAATAGCCCCTCTATATCTGCGTTTACACGATAAATAAAACATGTTATAACGTGTGTTTTAGTGGTCAAACTCTTCATCGATTTAACCCTTTAACGTTAAAACTACAGTTTTTGTATATCCTCTATTTAGCAATGTGCCAAGTACAAGAAACGGTGGAAAAAAAATCGGGAAATTCAAGCAAGAAAAGATTGCAGAAATACAAGCTCTAAGGCGAATTGACAATTTTTTACAGTTTGACCAAAAAAAAGAACAAATCGGAAATAGTCGCCTTAGAGCTTATATGCGGAAAAAAAAATCAAAATCGTCCTTTTTGGTACGATTATACTTTGTTAAGTATACATAATTCAAGACACTCATTATTTCAGAATTTTTGAAGACGATTTGGGAATTTCACCGATTAGCCATTTTTTGAACCCCCCCCCCCAAACCAAATAACGTCAACAGGTTCAGGATTTTTTTTTTGCAAAACCTCGTGGACATGATTTAAGTGAGACGTGCGAATTTTTCCAGAATTTTCGGCCATTCCTGTAATTTTGGGTTTCGCCCAATTTTTGGAACATTGAAACGAAAAAATGGACAATTTGAGTATGAGCCAAGAACACGTGTATTTTTCCCATATGTCTGGAAACGATTGTGAAATTTTAGGAGACTATTTTTTGAAACTTTCTAACGGGAAAATGGCCAAACTGGGCCAATTTTTTTGGTGAGAAATTTGTTTGGGACTCTTCAATCGAAGTGTGTAAATTTTTTCAGAATTTTTGAAGTCATTTTAGGAATTTTGAAAAAATAGCCAACTTGACAATGACCAAAACGTGACCAAAAATTCTGAAAAGAAATCAGGCGTGCTCTTTGGATGAATCTGAACACTTTTTGTTCTCTAAACTTTTGCCCCAAAGTTCTCCAGGTTTGAGTAAAAAAAAATATGAAAGTTTCCCCGTCCAATGTGTCCTTTTGGCCGAGATATTGGACACCCCATGTTGGAATTAATTTTTTTCTAAGTACATAACTTTTCAGTACAACTCTCGAGTGCACTTTTCCCGTAGTTTTCTGTCGAAGGAAAAATTTTTGTCCGTCAAAAATCATGTTACAAAAATAATAGACCTGAAAAATCGTACTCTTTTCAACTTAAATGGCCAAAAACAGAGGTAAGGTTCAACTTTTATGATTTTTTTTTTGCGCCTTTCGAAAGAGCACTCCCAGAAATACCCGGGAAGGCATTTCCAGATTTTTTTCCCATCGTTTCTTGTACTTGGCACGTTGCTAAAGAGAGAATATACAAAAACTGTAGTTTTGACGTTAAAGGGTTAATGTTTTTTCTGCATTTTCGCATTTATAAACTAATGAAATGCCAACCTAAATATCTTCTTAGTATGTACTTTAACCCTGGATAATACATGATGAAACTGATCGAAATTACGATCGTGTAAAACTAACGTGACCATTTATATTTTTCGTCAGAGCGGGACACCTGCGGAATTTTTAACAAAATAAGAACTAATTGCTGTTTTAACTGCTTTTAATTTACTTATAACAAGGAAGTGAATTAATTTAATTAATATAACGTCTCTAGGCACTTGTTTTATATTTGTCGGCGGAGCAAATCTGTTTCAAAATATCGGGGCTCGTTTTCAAGTAAGAATGGTTCTGATTACATGATTTGTTGATGTTTGTCTTGGTGATCAATATGGCTTTCAAAACTGCAACACTCAACTTTCTTTTTTCACTTGTCCATATTCTATTCATTAGAGAAAAAACTTTTTCGACATGTGCGTTACTTCCAGTCAAACATAAAACGTACTCAATAATTATACGAAAGTTCGTACATTCGTACATTTGAGATTGTTAGCACGGAAGTGAGTGAACAACTCCACCCAACGGTCTTCAGCAGCAACATTCTCACCGTTCCAGCTTGTTATTTTTGCATCTGTGGCGTAATTGCAAATAAGCGAAAACACTTCCGTATCTTGGCTGCAGCTAAGAAATTTTTGCGTGATCAGTAAATCCGTCACATTCTGAACTTCTTCCCAAGTAGGTACTTTTGTCAAATTTGTCCATTCAAATACCTCTAATTCTGCATTGAACTGAGACCATTGCTCCAAGTATTCCTTACTTGTCTTATGAAATTCAGCCGCCGCTATTTTTCAGGCACTATTTTTAAATTTAACATACTTATAGCGTGCATTCATTTAGCCTAAAGCTAAAGCGGGACATGTTTGCTCTTCCTGGGGACAGCGGGACAGACAGTGTGAAAGCGGGACTGTCCCGCCCAAAGCGGGACGTATGGTCACGTTATGTAAAACAGCTATTACAGATAAATGCTCTTCCATATCGTGTCTAACTGGTGAGAATTTGCTTGTAATATTTTATTTGCCAGAGTGTTAGGTTACAAAAAATGCATAAATCTCTCTGAACCGTCATAAAACATGTTCTGCCCGCCCCCTTTCAGCTGCAATTTAAAAAAATATTCGGGCGTTAAGCGCTACAACCGGTAAACACAGACGACAGCGTCACATACCGGCATTCCAAACAAATTTCGGTGGGTAAACCAGCGCGCCATTCATCAACCGGCCGGTCGCTGTCGAAATGTTGTGGCCTTGCCGACCTGCATTACTGCGGTTCTTTCGTATAAGCTGCCGGTCTTGAGGTCTCGTAATTAATTCGAGGACGCCTTTCATAAGGCAGATGAACGGCAATTTAAATTGGGATCCTGATACGCGCATCGATTGGATATAATTCGCCCACTTCCGTGTATAATCCCGCTTGTTTGCAAGGGCGTAGCCAGTATTTATCTTTGGGGGGGGGGGGGGGGGGGGGCGATCGCTGCAGATAAAATAAAAAAGCCAAAACAAAAAAAAAGGTCACTATAGGCAACGGCAACCGCTTTCCCCGAGTATTTTGCTTTTTACTTGACCCTTTGGGGGGGGGGGGCGGGGGTGATCGCCCCCATCGCCCCCCCCCCCTGGATACGCCCTTGCTTGTTTGCGACCTCCCTTCACCAGTCCGCATTTAAAATCGACAACAATTAGCATTAAGCCTCGTACAGACCGAGATTCCAACGCACACCAAGACATTTGTGATGTAACAATACGGAATATTTGGGCGAAATACATATATTTCAGGCGTCTTTCAAAGAGAAAGCATAAGACAAACGACCACACAGAATTACGTTTGGCAGACTATGTCATAAATTTAATTTATCCGGTCCTTACAAATGCTTAATTTTTTTTTTGGCGCCTTTAGATAAATAAAGGGTTGGCTATCTATTGGTCTCTTTTTAAACTGATTGTGGGTGTTATTTCTACATTTCCGACATTGACGCGCTTAGCATTTGACATACAGTAAGCGGCACCCTAATGCGTACATAGCCGAATGAAGGGCAATTGATAGTTTAACTTCTTTATTGAGCAGATGGAAACATGAGGTGAGAACCAACCGCGATCTAGTCGCTAGCGCAGGCGTATGAAAGACATCCGGTCTGTTAGTAGGGCTGTTTGAGTTAAAATTTGAAATACCATTTTATATTTTATTCTGGTCTAGTGCCTAATTAGGAAAGTGCGTTATTACGAGCGTATTGTAGAAGCACTAGGTACATACATTCATAAAAATAAAAATGGATAATTATCACATTGGCCAAAAAGTTCAAATAATTAAATGGTATTTTGGTGGTCGGTCTGTAAGGGATATTAGAGCCATTTTTAACGAAAAATTTCCCAATAGGCGGGTCCCCGAGCGCTATCGCAGTTTGAATTTGACATTCGCAGATGCTACTAACATGAACATGGTGATTACGTCAGATTTCGGCGAATCTCAACAGAGGCGGACTCGGAACATTATTACTAGAAAACGATAGTTCACAGAAAATTAAAACGTACTAAGGGGCTAACTATTACAAAATGGAGCCGTATTTAGGTGTGGTAATGTTAGTGGTCCCGAAACATGGCACTTAAAAGAACTTACCCACGAAGCTCATAAAAGTTCGACCTAAAATGCGAAGAAATTTGATTCACAAGTTATAAAATTATAATGACAGTTAGATTTTTAATGACCAGTTATAAAAGTGGGGCATACAGGATCCTTGTTGTTGCCATAGATCACAAGTCGGTGATAGCAGTACACTATTGATTTCTTCGTCTCTTGTTAGACAATTGCGGTTTCCTTACAATTGATTAGAATTTACTTCATCAATTTTACCTTTAAACCGACAAAATATTCGAGTCTTACTTGCCAAATTTTATACCTGCCAAATGGATATTTGGAACAGGTCTACCCTTGAAGGAAGACTCGTTTTTCCAGGATACCTGTTCCAAATTCCTGCTCTTATAATACCTGTTTTGAGACAAGGAAGTTAATATTTCGTCAAATTAAAGGTAAAATTAATTAAGCAACACAAAATCAGCTGTAATAAAACTGCAACTGTTTAACAAAAGACGAAAAAATATGTCCTGCAAAATATCATACGCTAGTTAAAAAGTAATGTTACTCTTGTTTATGAGTTTTAATTGGTATTATGATGTATTTTCTGTGTATCGCTTTGCAATGACCTGAGCCCGACTCTGACCTGAGCTACGATTCGTCGCAACGTTGCTCTTTAGATTTCCGCTAAAAATTCCCACTAAAACCAAGCCCCGCCGGCCCAAGTAAATTCGCCTAACTATGACATACATAAAAATACATAAAATATATAATTACATAATATACATAAAAATTTATAATTTAATATGTTGTTAATATCCACCTATGTACGCATTAGGCTGCCGCTTACTGTATATGTGGTGTTTAACCTCCGCTGTAAGAAATGGATCGTTTTACGCTTGAACAACGTTGGGAAATATTGAAACATTACTTCCAAAGTGATGTGTTGCAGAAACAGTGAGAAAATTGAGAGCAATTTTTGCTCGAAATGAAGCTCCGTCAGCGCCTGGCGTAAGAAAGTTCTTAAGGAAAGTTCGTGAAACTGGCATGCTTATGGATAACAGAAGTCATCACGTGGATGACTTCTGTTATCCATGTGAAGTCATCCATTCCATCCAAGAAGTCATCCACGTGATGACTTCTGTTATCCATAAGCATGCTCCATAAGCATGTTATGCATAAGCGTGCTCGTCCGGTGCGCACAGCTGAAAGAATTGCTGCTGTTGCCCAAAGTATGCGTAAAAACCCAAGAACCTCAACTCGTCACAGAGCACAACAACTTTGTCTGTCGCACTTCTCTGAGGAGAATTGATTATTTGCTTACAAGTTGCAACTTACTCAAGAGGTAAAGGAAAATGACCATACACTTCGTTATCGCTTCTCCGTGTGGGCTTTAAATGAGTTTGAAAATGGCACCGATTTCAATCGAAAAATAATTTTTTCGGACGAAGCTCATTTTCATCTTGGAGGACATGTTAATAAACAGAACTGTAGGATTTGGGGTTCCGAAAATGCACACGTAGTCATAGAAAAGCCAATGCATCCTGCAAAAGTGCACCGATTTCAATCGAAAAATATTTTTTTCGGACGAAGCTCATTTTCATCTTGGAGGACATGTTAATGAACAGAACTGTAGGACTTGGGGTTCCGAAAATCCACACGTAGTCATAGAGAAGCGAATGCATCATGCAAAAGTGACTGTTTGGTGTGGGTTTTGGAGTGGTGACATCATTAGTAGTGAAGATGGTTACAGTAAATGGAATGCGTTACAGAGACATGTTAACTGATTTTTGAGGCCGCGATTGGACGATTTGGACTTGTACGAGCTTTGGATCCAGCAGGCACGTGCACTCAATTGCACTGAGCTTCAAAGTGGTCAGATGAAGATCCAGGGTGTTAAGTTGAGAGTTCCAATGTACTCAGATGGGGACACATGTGTTACCAGTTTAGAGTTTCAAAGTGGTCAGATGACTCATCATCTGACCACCCCAAGAGTACCGTGCTCGTTGCTGTTCAAATGGTCTAGCCATGACCTCGCCCTCTTAAGCGTCCGACATAGTAAAGATGAGAATGCTAGTGTTGCCAGTGCCAAGTTAGAGGAGGGCACAGAAATAAGTCTGTACGTGGTCGGATGATGACAAAGACGTTGCCAGAAGAGAGAGTGGTCAGATGAGGATACCGGGGTTGCCAGTTAGAGTCCCGACAGTGCCATGTTAGTTATAATCCAAGTGGTCTAATCATCAGCACGTCCCTCTTAAGGGGTTAGACCTCTGGAAAAAAAATTCTATTTTTTTCTTGCTTAAATGTTGTAAAAATATCCCACGAATGATATCCAGAAGGAATGATTGATGGGAAAAATGTTTAACAATTATTTTTGACTTAATTTGTGAAACAACTATGTCGCTCTGAAATGTTCGAAAATACCGCTCTGCTGCGTATTTTGAAACATGCCTGTATTTTGAAAATTTCATGAACACGTCTTGAAACTTTAACGCGTTTTATTCGAAAACATGTTTTTCAAATTGGTGGGCAGCATAACTCGCGCAATTTTTATCCGATCGACTTGGAATATTGACTGTAGCTTCTTAGATAAATTATCTAAAGCGGTACACATGATTTTTTTCGATCGGTTAAAAATTACGGTTTTTATAAACAAATTAAAATCGTTTTTTTCGTATAATTTGATTTTCTTTTTTCAAACTGCTGGCATTTTGCGAAAAATCAATATTTTACAATGATCTTGTGTACCGCTTTAGAAAAACTCCTGTATATAAAGAAAAAAATGTTTGTTTGTTCTAGTAGCTGTTAAAAAATTGCTGTGCTGCTCACCGATGGTCAACAAAAAAAATTGTATGTGTTCGGTGTAAATTCATGACGCCATTTTGTACTCCTTATTGAAAAAAATATATATCTGTATATACCTTATTACGTACTTAATAAAGCCCTAAAATGAATTTTTGATCGCTTTATTAGTAGAGCAGAAAAAAATTCTCAATGAATGCCTTAATTTTTCGCATTCCAGAGGGGTCTAACTCCTTAAGGTGACAATAAATATAATTAGAGGGTCCAATCGGAGTCCAAAGAGGGTACAATTAGAGGGTCCAAAAAATCGATTGTTTTTTTTTACCTAAAAAGATAGTAAATGCATCGTAGAATATGTATGCTATGTTTTAAAATCAAATTCAAAGCCCTTCTATTTTTTTTTGTCGTTTTTCTAAGAGAGGGCGTAGTACGCATTTCGGTGCTGTTGACCTAGGGGACCTTTTGTCTATTGTGTCCTCTTTTGAAATACACTGGGACGAATTTATATAGGCTCGCCAAGAGCTTCATCAAAGTACAAATTAGTTTTATGACTGTATGCCCCTGGCATCGCTGATTAAGGCGTAAATAGTATCATATTGAGGTAGATAAAATTTTAAACGCGTTTTTCTCGAAATAGCATTTTCGATGTTTTGCGGATTATAACTCAAAAACGGTTCAATCGATCTGGCTCAAACTTTCAGGATTTCTTATTTATGACATTAGCTTCTAGTTAAACTAAAAAAAATCATAAATTTTATTTTGCAAAACTCAATAATTATTGCAAAAATGATGAAATGGGTATTTTGCGAAAAAGAAAAATTGTCAAAAAAAAATTTTTTTAACTTATTAATAGTTTATAGACTAACTGTAACCCTTTTTTATGAATTTTTTTTTTTGTTGGTCTGTTACAGATTAAAATTGCGGCGTCCACAATCCGCACAATTGATTTTCATGCATCATGTATCATATTTGGACATTTTATTTAAAATATTAAAATAAAGTTTTTTTTAACGCTTCAATGTCGACAAAATATGTTTGCAAAGTTTGGTATTAATAAAATAAAAACTTCTTGAAAAAAATAATTCTTTAAAAAATCTATTTTTTTGGTCAGTCTAATTGTATTTCCGCCCTTAAGGCTCCGACATACATTTTCTAATCTGGGGAGAGTTATCTGTGGAAACAGGCTAGCACCTAATAGCCGATCGGCGCTCGTGTTAGCGTCCTGTTGTAAATTACCGCTCACCTGTCTTATGAAAAGCGCCTCGGAATTAATTAAGAGGGCTCCTTAAGATCGGAAGCTTAGACGAAAGAACCGCCAAGCGTTTCGGCAGGGGCCCGCCGGCTGATGAATGGCGCTGCGTTACCCAGTCATTTGTCTGGATCGCCGGTATCTGGCGCTGTTATTGTGCACTTACCATAGATAGCGCCCGAGACGCGCCTGCCCCCTTCCCCCCGAGGATTTATGGCGCGGCCGTCGCCCCGTCCCGCGATATTTCCGAGTCTTTCCGCGATAATTCGCGCCTCCCTGCCGAACCTCCGACAGATATTATGGACCGTTCGAAGGAATTAGAGCTTATTTATGGCCGATGAGCCTGTTTATTATGCGACGTGCGGGGCTCAACGATTTTGATAAATTCGCCTATAATTCGCGAACGGTCCGACAGTTTCTGAATTTTTTATGATTTTTCCTGTTTTAGTCAGGCTCGTTTTTCAGGATTTGGCCTGCATTAAATTTGACGCGCTGCTGATTACAGCTGTGCACACCTTCAGCACATATCACACGTGGAGGATATGTTTTCTGCAATTACCCATAACATAGAATATAGAATGCAATGTGTCGCAGAATATACTAGAATATACCTGAAAATAGATAGAGCAGGGAGCTGAGAACTAGTCAGTTGCCATATTTCACGATATCATTCAGAATCAGCTCTGAAAGCAATCAGCTCCTTGACATCAACAACAACAATTATATTTTAAAAAATCTGCGGAAAGGCGTTGAAAGATAGGAGACCAAAACAGAATGCCTTTGGCTTGGATACCAGGACATAAAAGCAACAACGGCTGACAAACTAACCAAAAAATGTGCTTCAGACGCCCTAACAAGACCAGAACCTGTTTAGATCCAAACTAGAAGTTTTGACTTTCCTAGACATAGACAGGTGAAACCCCAAAACGCCCAAATTCACAGGAGACTTACTGAGTCAAAATCGAAATGTTATCAGCATCATAGTAAGTGTAATGACAGGACAACGATAACAAAATAAAAAAATGTTCTGTCTTTGCGATCAGACCCATCATTTCCTATGTATTTTGATGCACTGAAACCAAATTTGGCAAAATTTTCTACTGCATCAATTTTTCTCTCCAGCCCCATATAACCCCCTATAAACTTTTATAGAGGAAATTTTTTGAAAACATTTCTTTAATTATGTTTTATGACCTTTACATTGGTTTTTTGGTCGCTGATCACGAATCTGAAGTCAAGAATAAATTTCGACTTAATGACAGCTGTCAAAAAGCTGTCAAATTTCACTAAAAAGTTAAAAGTTGATATTAAATGCATATTATTAGGTTTTTTTTTGGGTTGCTGATTGCGATTCTGAAGTCAAAAATGAATTTTGACCTAATGACAGCGTTAGCAAGCTATCAAGATTTCTAAAAAAGGTTAAAAAGATGATGATTAGTACATGTTTATATACAGTGTGGACCATTGTAACTTTAACAAGAAATAACTCGGCCGTTAAGCGAAAAAATGCAAAAAGTTGTATACAAAAGTTGTTGGTCAAAGAGGGGGACATTTAAATTTGATCTTGACGTTGACCTTGAGGGTTATTTGAAGGTCAAAACAACTTTTTCAAATCGTAACAACTATTTTTGACCCCGGATTTGAAAAGACCGGGAAATCTTACGTCCAAAATGGTACTTTTCAACAAGATTATGGCAAGGTCTAATGACGGCCAAATTTTCGAAAATTGTTAAATAACAATGGCTAGCTTGGGATAGAGATTGGAAACAGTAAAATTTTTTTGATTAAAGTTGTCAGGGTCGAATAATGTCACTTCCTGATACCAATGACCTTGACATTAAACATTTCAAATTATAGGTCAAAAGTAGGGTTTCACGCTTGATAAATCACTTTGACCTTGAAATAACCTTAAAAACCGAAAAATTGTACTGTTTCCATTCTCTATCCCGAGCTAGCCCTCGTTATTTAACAATTTTCGAAAATTTGTCCTTCATTCGACCTAGCCATCACCTTGTTGACAAGTACTGTTTTGGACGTAAAATTTCCCGGTATTTTCAAATCCGGGGTTAGTTGTTTCCATTTGAAAAAGTTGTTTTGACCTTTAAATAACCCTCAAGGTCAACGTCAAGTCAAATTTACAGTCAGTCGTACGTCCCCCTCCTTGCCCAAAAACTTTTGTATACAACTTTTTTTATTTTTTCGCTTACCGGCCGAGTTATTTCCTATTAAAGGTTAAAATGGTCCACCCTGTATATAAACATGGACTAAACATCATCTCTTTATCTTTTTTAAAAATCTTGACAGCTTGCTGACGCTGTCATTAGGTCAAAATTCATTTTTTACTTCAGAATCGTAATCAGAATATCAACTTTTTACTTTTTAATGAAATTTGACAGCTTGTTGACAGCTGTTATTAAGTCGAAATTTATTCTTGACTTCAGATTCGTGATCAGCGACCAAGAAAAAACAATATAAAGGTCATAAAATATATTTAAAGAAATGTTTTCAAAAATTTCCTCTATAAGAGTTTATGGGGGTTATATGGGGCTGGAGAAAAAATTGATGCGGTAGATTTTTTTGCCAAATTTGGTTTCAGTGCATCAAAATACATAGGAAATTATGGGTTTGACTGCAAAGACAGGTCTTTTTTTTATTTTGTAGACCTGTGTAATTAAATAGACCCATGTTGCTGGTCTTATAAAAGAGACAATATGCAAATTCTGCCTGGACGCAGAAGAAACCTCAGTTCACGTGCTATGTCATTGTGAAAGACTAAGGAGACTTCAAAGTCTAAGTGAGGTTTCAAAGTCTAAGGATGGAAATGCTAACGTCTAATATCTAACGTGCTCGAAAACCAGTGGATGTGCTACAATACACATAGACCTGTAAGTGGTCGCGGTGGCTAATAGAACAATCTTCAGCTCCCTTCAACATTTTAATCTTCATCTACACCATAAAAATCCACGGATATCGACCTTATTAGGTCTCATCAGTGAGGAACATCCAAGCTCCTTCAATTACATGTGAATACACACACTCTGTAGGTACCATGTTTAGAACCATCTATGCAGAATAAATGACAATACCAACGTATCACCAGTCGTATTCTTCTGGCCAGGCACTAAGCCGATACGCTCGTTCATTGTTACTCATCATCGGATATACCGCAAGGATGAGACCTGGTTGACATCGACGGGGTGCCATTTCGAACTGAGTTGCGTATAGTTCAACCACCCACTTTTAATATCTACAATTTCTGACGCTAGTTGTGTTACTCCATTTAAAAACTCACTCTACAATAATTATTTTTGATATATATTTTCCGCTGTCCATTATGCATGATATGACATTTAACAAATGCAAAAATAAATCCGCATGCCAATTGATTCGACATGAATTACATTTTTTAATATTCATCAATATTTTAAAATATCCATTCCACGAATTAATGATGTCTTTTAAGCGCTACATCTGCCATGCGGAAAGAGCTTGAATATTTTACTAGGAATTATAAAACACGATGAAAATCGAGGATTAAAATGACATCTTTTCAATACTTACTAATTCATATGACAATACTATCCCATTTGCAACTTACATTTGATTATGGATGATAAAAAAAAACTAAGTACCTACCGCTTTTAAACGAATAGCAAAAGCTACGATTTAAATTATGATATGTATAATTATGTAAATGGTAAAGAAACACGAAAACTGATTGTGATGGGTTGTGTTGATCAACCTATCACTGTGTGATAGGTTGATCATAACACGTGACTGAATGTCCTTAGCCAATCAGACTCAATAATTCGACAGATGCTACGGTAATTTCTTGTACGTCTGACTTTGAATTTTTCACTAATCAGAGCCGCAACATTGTAGTTTTAAGTTTAACCAAACAAATTATGATCTAATTGTAAGTAAAAATATTAAAATTTCTATCAAATAAATAGCTCGACACTTTTCAATATTTTCCAATTTCAATCAACAAAACTTTTCTCATACGAGACGATAGATAATTCTTGGAACTCCTTGGATAATTTATCTTAATTAAATATCGTCGGTTTAAAACTCATTAACTAACGTCAAGCAAATTCTTAACAAACCTGCGGTTTTCTGAAAACAAGAGAAGAAAAAGCTATTTCCAAAAAAAGTAGTTCCAAAGATTTCAAAGTGACAAAATAATTTTTTTACAATTGGATTGGTGTTACTGAATGAGTTTTACCTTTAAACCGACGTTATATTAACACAATAAATTGAAAATGAAAACATTATTCAGTTTCCTTGGATTTATTCTTTTTCTTTTCCTAAATGTTAAGTTATTTGAATTTCTCCGATTATAAAATTCATAAAATATACTTGCCCTTGTTTACTGGGACTGCTTTTAGACGCCTATGTAAATTTGATAAATGCGTTCGGAATCTGTCACTTACTCGCGACCTATTTCGCTTTCTGTGTTAAAAGTAGGGATTTATTAATTTTTAATTTCTCACCTCCAGCTCGCCGTTTTATAAATATTCTAAATTAGACTCGAGCGCCCTTCAATTCGCGTCGCAGAACCGAGAGCCATGGGCGCCTTTCCCCCGCTGAAAGGCTCGAGAAAGAAAAATGATTCCAGTTGTGAGTGTAATTTTCTTCTTTGTAATTTAACTTTTCTAAATTAATCGCAATATTATTTGTAAGGAGAAGCTTTATTTCATTTTCTCAGATGTCAGCTCCAGTCTGGCGCTGGAACGAGGCGGAATATCAATAATGAATGAGTGAATGGCATTCCACCTTAACCAACTGAAAGGAGCCCGCTTGGATGCTTTAAATTTGTAAATAACGTTAGATGCTCAAATGAAATAATGGCAATTTTGAGTGTGCAGGTGTATTCCGTGTTTCATATACCAATATTGCCTTAGGTATGTTACTACTGAACCCAACCTACGTGTTTTAGCCACTCTTGATTGACTCACTATTCTGGAGTGCGTATTGGAACCTTCGGCGTAGAAACAAAGAAGTGAACGTTTTCCACGAAACACCGAACTACTATACTTTTCTCTACGCGCGTTTCGCCAACTAAGCTGTCATCTTCAGGAGCAGATTATAACTAAATTCTAACCTACACACTTGCACTATATATACTAAACTTGTTGCCACGGTTCACTGAACCGTAATTGTCTTTGTTTATCAGAGGAAACAATGGACTGGTGGGTAGCGGACCATTGTCCTTATTTATTTTACTGTTACGCTTAATGATTTCTAAACTTTCAAAAGCATCCAACTGTCTACTGTTTGTTACATTCCTAATTAATTTTATGTTATATTATTTATGTCTATCCTATGGTTGTTGTCAAAAGCGTGTTGGGCAACACAAGATTTTTCCGTTCTGCCATATTTCAAATGAGCCATGTGTTCTTTAAATCTAGTCAAAATAGATCTTTTTGTTTGCCCAATATATTTTTGCTCACAGTATTTACAACTTATTTCGTATATTCCTGACTTTTCGTTATTGTCGATTTTGTCTTTGGGGTTACCCAAAAGCGTCTGTAGTTTATTTTTAGAAGTATAAACCAAATTTATATTAGTATTTTTAAAAATTTTAATTAGTCCGCGGAGTACCTCCCTGAGGTAGTCCAAAGTTTGCGGGATTGGGACACTTGTAAAAAATGAGCATACATCAAATGAGACTAAAAGTTCACCTTCTTGCAATGAGATATTTTTGATATTGTCAATGAACTCACTAGAATTTTTAACTGAAGAACTTGTTTATGCAACAGGCAAATTTTCGAACTCGTTCGTTAACCATTTTGACAAATTATAAGTTGGGGATCCTGTCGCTGAGACAATTGGTCTTACAGATTTTCCTGGTTCATGTATTTTTGGTAAACAATACAATTTAGGTATTACTGGGTTTGACAATTGTAATTTTTTGTCTCAGTAAAGGAGTAATACGGTTGTTACATTCTTTTAAAGATTTTTTAACTTCCGTTGTCATTTTTTGGCAAAATTTCACAGTCACATTTTGGCAAAATCTTTACCTTAAGTTCAATGTAGAAAAAGGCATCGATAACATCCAGATTAAAAAAGTGTCATGGGGAATAATTTGACAATATTTACAAAAGATGCAGAAGAAACAGTTAAAATACCTAACGAGGTTTTTTTTTCCAAAAATCACCCACAATTAAGTTATAATTTTATTTCAAAACCGACATTAAACATTCTTCTCTTACATATGTAATATCAAGTGAAGGAATACCATCTAGCCATTGATATAGGTAGTGAGACATGAAACCGTATGACAGGAAGCGAGAGATAAACAGTCACAGGTAGCACCAATATTCCTTTGTTACAAACTTAATCATGGAGATTTGCAAACAATGCCGTATTGGGAATTACATGCTAGATATATGTATCTGGTATTTGCATACGGAGTGTATGCAGTTAGACTCCCCTAGGCTACATATTGTGGACCATTATGTATGCCTAGCTTAAATAAAGATTGAAATGTGGTTTCTTATAGATGCTACCAAGTATAGACATATCTACCAATATTAACTAGCTACCAATTATATTGGATCTTGATTTTAACTTTCATTTCATTTTCTTATTTTCTAAAAGTCAATTCTACAATAATTAGTAAATTAAAAGCCCCCATGTTAATTGGTCACTAATTGTTATCAGCAAACAAAAAATATGGTCGTATAGAGAAATAAATTCTAAGAAAGATAGCGTTTTTTTTACTAGAGTTTTAATGGCGAACATAACCAAAAAATTTCGCAAAAGTCAAAAAAGCGGTTTTTTTGCAAATAAAAAAAAGCTTCAAGTCCAACACAAGAAAGTTAAATTAGAAAGTTGTATCGTCCGATTGACTTCATTTTTACAGGAAATAGACATCAGACTTTCTTAAAAAAAAATATTTCAAATCATTTCGCATAAATTAAGTTGACATAATTGTTTGCGAAAGTACGGCGTTGGGTGCGGTACGCGCTAACCAGCGCACGGCGACAGAGTGGAGAGACACTCCGCTTGGGCGCATCGAAAACTAAACAGGATTACAAATCGATCGCGCTCGCAAAATTATCTTTTCCTCCGCTTAAAAAAAAATTATCTCGGCTCCCTGAGGTCGTAGGACCTTCATTTTTTTTTATAGACAGTTTTCAAATATGCAACGGCCAAAAATGTAAAACCAAAATTAAAAAAAGTTATTCGAAAACAAACGGTTAGAAAAAAATGGTACAATTTTACAACGAATTTTTTTATGCAAAAATTAAATAAAAGCGATTTGATTTTTTAATGGCATGAAAGTACAAGTCTTCGTGAATAAAATGAGCCCATTATCGTTTCTGTACGATCATTTTTGCCTCTGTAAAAGCTGATTTTTGAGAACGTCTTTTTTTTTTAAATTCTTTAATTTTTTTTTTAAATTCTTTAATTTTAAATTTTTTTTTAACTCGCAAAAATAAAACTTTTTTGGATTTCTGAAAATAGGATCATTTTCCGCTTGTCCTGGGCTATATTTGTAGTTAACATGAAGTCTGTTCAAACAAAATTGGAATTTATACAGCAAAAAATACGACAACGCGATTTTTGACGTTTTTTTTTATTTTTCTCAAATGTTTATGAACCGATTTTTTTCGTTTAAATTTCATTCGACGCGCATTTTTAAGACCTACAACTTTCTAGTTTAACTTTCTTGTGTAGGACTTGAAGCTTTTTTTTATTTGCAAAAAAAACGCTTTTTTGACCTTTGCGAATTTTTTTTGGTTATGTTTGCCATTAAAACTCGTGTAGAAAAAAACGCTATCTTTCTTAGAATTTATTTATCTATACGACCATATGTTTTGTTTGTTGATAATAATTAGTGAACGGTTTTATCCCCGTTGATTGGGCTATAACACCGAAATAATTTTTTGCAGGCAATATTCGCGTTTCGCCAACCATCATCAGAAGGTGATTAAAACTCATCTCATCTTTCAGTTTTAATGATCTGCTTTTGATGCCAATAGGATTGTCAAAACGCGCATTTTGAGTTCAAAAAGTGTTAAATGGAAAAATGTGGATTAAATTAAATGGTGGCAATACCCAACTTAGGAATATCTTTAACAATGGTTTCATTTCTTTAAAATATCCTTTGCAAGGGTGAATTTTATTTATTTCAGCTTTCTATAATTTCATTCATCTTGCCGAGCATTTTATGCCATTAGTGCTGCCACAGTTGCTTTTCCGCAAACTTCTCGAACTTCATCAAACACATTTATTTGTCGAGGAGAAGTCTCTGGGTTTCTCTTTAAATTTTACCAAACAGCCCGGTAGGGATGCTAAATAGGACATCAAACAAAACCAACCTCTCGTACGCGAAAACCTTATTGGATAAAGTTTTTTTTTTCAGTTTTAAATGAAAATACTTTCCATTTGATACATGCAAGGAACATATTTTACAGTGGCCCATAAGACGCTGCTCCTTTCTCGAAATGAAAAATGGTACTTCGCAGACACCTGCTGCACAGAGATGCGTATCTTTGTATTCAGAGGCGCAACTGGCTGGGTACCAATGGTTACAATGAGGCTTTTATTCGTATATTCGTCTGTTAAAAATTTGTGAATAAATAACCAGCTCTAAGTTATTGTCATCATTACCCAGATTAATTACAGAAAACTTAGAGACTTCCCAGGCAGTAATCATGGTGTAAATTACTCCCAGAAGATCTTACTTTATTAATTAAGAGTTACGATTTATTCTGTTAGAATTGATATCCATTTTGTCTCTTTCTCTTCAGAAAACAATGCGATAATTTTATACATCGTCATTATCAATTCAACAGATCAAATTGTACTTCAAATTGAAACGTATTTAAACATACCTCAAATATTTCATTTCCCACTTTCCCTAATTTGTATTCTTTTGCGTTTCTTGTCTCTCCTGATTCTTTCTTTTCGTTTTGTTTAATTAAAGTTGAAAAGCGTTAGTTAAACAACGGTTTCCTTTACAATTGTGAGAGAATTTCTTATACCATTATAACAAACTACGTCCTTTTATTTTTAATAACAAAGTGCACCTTTAATTTTAACATTCCCTTTCATGTGACTATAATTTGTTTTTACAAGTGTTTTTTTTTCATCTAGTACGAACGCTCGGGGTATATGAGTATCTCCTCTCGTGGCAATAAAAAAATCAACGAATCCCTGTCCCCGGCAATAACTTGTTCACTTGTCTTTGTTCACGACATTTTTATGACAGTCCTTATGATCTTTCCGTCAGCGTAGCTACTACGTACTTTCAGGAAAACGGAATAATAACCAAATATGACAAGATGGATTGTACTTTTTCATATATCCACCGAAATTAATGTAGGACCTTCTATTTTTAGACATCTGATATTGTAGCTAAAATAAAAAGGATATTTTATTTAAATTGCATATGAAAATTATTGTGTGTGAATCCATCTAATGTAGATTCCATCTACAGCTCAATAAATAAAATAATATTTTAATGAATACGTGTACAGGCAGCACGTTTGATAATTTCCTCTTTTTGTGACAATATATGTGACAATATATGTGAAATATGTGAAAATATGAGTGACAAAGCTTTGAAAGGATTCAAGATGAACACTTTAAAGAAGACTACAGCGCAGAGAAAATTACAATAAGGAAAAACTGACGTATTTAACATATATAAATAAAAATAGGTTGGCCGAAGAATGCAAAAGCTGTTGAGGCATTAGTGCCACAGCTACTGCTATTGAGGAGGCTGAAAATATTAAATATCGTTTTTTTGGCAACAATTTAAAATTATTGCTACATTGTTTAAATAATTCGCAAAGGTGCGAAAATCAGGTTTTTTTGAAATAAAAAGAGAACCGTAAACTATACAAAAAATGTTTCAGATAAAAAAATGTAACTAGTAGTAAACCCTACAAAACCCATCAAGAAATTTGCAAATCGGTTAATTTGTTTATCTGCAAAATTGAAAAAACCGTCAAAATAGCCCCTTATTTCAATTGTTTATAACTGATTATAAAGTAAGCCTTGTGACTTTAAAATTATTGGAAAATGTAGATATCGGTTAAAAAAAGGCTGAAAATTTCAAATCGATATATTTTAAAGTTTTTGCAAAAATTAAATTATTTATTAAACAGGTGCTTTCGTAAAACAGCCCTTAATTTATTTTGTAAACATCATAGAGTAACGATTCACAATGGATTCTCTTCTTGATGAGTTGGACTATCAAGTACATCGAAAAATTAATTGAATTTCACAAATTTAATTGTTTAATGGTAATGGTAATGGTAATGACAATCGTTTAATAATATTATTATATGTATATAAAATAAGTCGCTTGGACTAATTTGATTAAAGTTGTGAGTATTCCCAGTCATTTTTTTCACGAACTACCCCAAATTAAAAAAAAATATCATTCTACGATGTATAGTTTCGGAGATAATGCGATTTTTTTGGTGCGCTGTAATTTTGAAGCGACCGAACACATGCACATTATTATAATGCTGTAAACGAAACCGACTCTTACATATTTTCGAAATTCTTACATAACTCAAAGCAAGATTTGATCTTATTACTGTGTTAATTTAAAAAAAAAATCAAGAAATTGAATAAGCTACGAGTGCAAAAAAAAATGTATTTTTTTTTTAAATTCGCAGAAAAAATCATAGCTGTAAAATGATTCTAGTCTCAACATTGTACGATAAAACACGAATGAGTTATTTCATTTATTTATAACTTTAAAACGGACATACTATTCAATGTCAATTTTAAACAAATAAATTTGTGAAATTCAATTCATTTTTCGATGTACTTGATAGTCCAACTCATCAAGAAGAGAATCCATTTTGAATCGTCACTCTATGATTTTTACAAAAAAAATTAAGGGCTGTTTTACGAAAGCACCTTTTTAATAAACAATTTACTTTTTGCAAAAACTTGAAAATATATCGATTTGAAATTTTCAGAGTTTTTTAAGTACACCGATACCTACATTTTTCAATAATTTTAAAGTCTGAAGGCTTACTTTATAATTAGTTATAAACAATTGAAATAAAGGGCCATTTTGACGTTTTTTTGCAGATAAACAAATTAACCGACTTGCAAATTTCTTGAAGGGGTTTGTAGGGTTTTTACTAGTTACATTTTTTATCTGAAACGTTTTTTTGTATAGTTTACGGTTCTCTTTTTTACTTAAAAAAAAAAAAAAAATTATTTTTCGCACCTTTGCGAATTATTTAAACGATATAGCAATAATTTTAAATTTTTGCCAAAAAACGATATTTAAAAGCAATCTACAAAAGCAATTTTTTTTGGTGAAATGTCAGTTACTTTTTAATTCTACTATACTACACTGTTTCAGTATATTTCTCCCACTGTTTCCAATTTTACTTTACTGGGATGCGACTCGAGGCCTCTCAGGTGACGGCCCTCCGCATAATACACCCATTATTTCACCTATTCACGTTTCGGGGCGCCACAATCGCGGGTCGCCTCCCCGTCCCAGTCGGCGTCTTTATCGCGACTGAATTAAGCGGAAAATAAGACCGTGTTCCGGCGATGCAGCAAGTTTCACAAGTGGAGCTTACTCAGGCCGTCCAATAAATTAGTATTAGATTGAAGTCGGGTAATAGAAAGTAAAACTCCTTCTACTCGAGGCATGAAATATGCCGTCTTGAGCAGGTACTCGGTCAGGCGGTCAGTGGCGGCTCGTGGATGTCCAAAGTTTCGAAATAATGTCTCGAACTTCTTTGCGGCATCCTAAGTGTAAATATCTTATCTCAAGCGTCATTCTTCTTCTTAAGTCAGCTTCTTCGCGTGGTTTAGTGTTGTACTCCATATATTTCCATCCATACATGTTCACAAGAACAATCCTCATGTCATAACATCAGGTGATCGTGCTGGCCATTCTAGCGATCCATTCTAGCTGGACACGCTGTTGATCTTGGCTTCTCTATCCACCGCTTAAGAAAAGTTGTCGAATTATTGCCAAATATTGATTTGGTAATGCGGTGGTGCTCTTCATCCTACAGGAACCATATGTCACATTAGCTGGAACTTGAGGGGTTGTTTGAGCAGTTTGCCAAAGTTGACACGATATTATTTTGGAGCAGTACCAAATAATTATTTCACAGTTTGATATCAATACTCAGTGGACTGGAAGGTTCTTTTCTATCTGCCATATATGTCCACATTTGCTAAACAGCTCAATTTTACTAATTGTACCTTGGGATGTAGCCAGAAAACCGGGAATTTTGCTTGAAATAATCGAACAATTTCAGCCTGTCATCGTGTTCTATCTGCGTAAGCAACCATCTGCAGAAATGTATGTTATGTTAAATAAACCATGCTACTAAATTGCAGCAAAACTCAAAGAACAACATTAAAGACTATTTATTGGTGTCACACAAGTTGTTACTGCGCAGCGTTTTCAACAAAACTAACAATGCTTGACTATGAAAAATGTTGATATGTTTGTCTTATTTTTAGTTAATGCTGTCAAAAAATGTCACTCATTATTTTTTCTTGCCTTCTGTTATCAAGAGTCAAACAATATTAGTCTTTAAGTTTTAAAGAACAATGTTAAAAATATGGCATTTTTTGCCTCCCGAGATCAACGTAAAATACCTATTGGATTTTATAGAATTTGAGCTATTAAACTAGGTTTTCCTATTAAAATTTGTTAAAAACTTGGAAAAAAGGAAACGTAAGCACCTCATAGAGGCCACTTTAGGCACTAATAGTCATTTTTCCTGTTATATTCAAAACCAACCCTTCATTCCCTAAGCCTGGAGCAAAACATTAAAATTAATTTTCATATATATGATTATTTTATCTTCAGAAATGAACATTCTGACATTTTAAATGCCCAGTAATACTATACATGCAGTAACATTTAAAAAAATTGAGACTAAAAAAATTGAGATATTTTAGGGGTTGATATTTTACATTTTAGGGGTTATAAGTAAAAACGGAATTCAGAAATGGAGAGACGAAACCTATCCAAAACCTATCCCTTCATCCCCTAAATACACCCTCCGGAGAGGGTGAGGAAAATTTATTTGTATATATATGATTATTTTACCTTCATAGAAAACTTATAAATTTCTCGTGAATCTTTTCCTAGATACAGTAAAGTTTAAAAAAAAACTATTAAAAACTTGCCATATATTAGGGGTTGGGGATTGATTTTGTATTTTCTAAGGGTTGTATGCAAAAACGAACTTCAAAAATTAAAAAAGGGGACAAAAGCACCCTACATTGGCTATTTTGACTCGAAAATATTGATTTTTTATTAGAAAATAAGAATTTGTCCATAATGTGTCGATTGAGCGTAAGTGGTTTAAGAAACAGCAGTTTAAATCTAAATTCCATAATTCTCCCGAAGTTTTTAACAAATTTTAGTAGGAAAAACTAGTTTAATAGCTCCAATTCTATGACATCCAATAGGTATTTTACGTTGGTCTCGGGAGGCAACAAATGCCATTTTCTTAACAATGTTCTTTGTTTTAACGAACTTCTGAAAAAAAAATCATATGATGTCCGGTTTCACCGTTAGCGTGCTTTGGGGGGTCATTCAGCAGTCGACTCCGAAATATGTCCCATTAAAATACACTAGAGGGCAATACCATAAAAGCAACATCTCTTTGTTGTAACGTTGTATCATTACTCAACATCAAACATGTAGTCCTGTAGGCAGGGAGCTAAAATCATCAAAAGTATTCTTGCGATCTGCAGGGCCGGGTTTACGGACCCCCATGTATTTTTTCCCATAGAATACAATGAGCGGGGTCCGTAGAGCAGCATCCGTGTGGAACATTGTTTAAATAAACAAGATTTTCATATTTTCGCATGTAACTCCGTTCCTGTGCATTTTCGGTATATAAGGTATGATTAAGAAAATGTTTCCTTATTAAATTTAGAAAATTTTAAGCACAACCGGAAGTCTCTAAGTGCAATGGTTAACTAACAATTGGCTAATAAAGCTGAAAAAGTGCTTATTTTTAATTATTTATTTATTCGAAAAGTTAAGCAATTATCAGGCTGAAATATCTTGAAAGAGTAGCTATTTGTAACTAGAAGTTACCCTGAACATTTCAGCTCGATAACAATTAACAATTTTACAAGGAATTAACGATCGAATTTTTCGGGAAGCCTTAATATATTTTTATATTTTCAAAAATCTCAAAAAGTCTCAAAACTAGAAGAGATCTGTGAACTTTCTAGCCTAAGCCGATCAAAATCGTACTGTAAATAAAGAAATGGCAGTATTGTTAATTAAGTCTTCTCGAAAAATTTGATCGTTAATTTTCAGGGTAACTTCTAGTTACAAATAACTACTCTTTCAAGATATTTCAGCCTAATAATTGCTTGCTTAACTTTTCGAATAAATAAATATATATATGAAAAAATATGAAAAGTTTCGCATAAATTGTTTATTTAAACAATGTTCCACACGGATGCTGCTCTACTGGGGTCAGTATTGTATTCTACGGGAAAAAATACATGGGCATCCGTAAAAACCTGCCCTGCAGGTCGCAAGAATACATAAAACTCCCTGCCTACTGAACTAATTTTTTTACCAGCGAATTAACGTCGTGTATTAAACATTGTACATGTCATCTCTATGAAGATGACACGCAACTTTATTTGGCGTTTAACGCGGATAATGTCGATGAAGCTATCACTAATATTAGTAGGGATCTCAGAGCACTGCAGAAATTCTCGGAAGATCACTTATTATAAATTATTATAAATCCTGACAAGTGTAAAGCTATGGTATTCGGTAGGAAGTTATCTAGACTGAAATGTGAACAACATATAAAACTTGAAATTAACAACGTACCACTAGAAATTGTAGATAGCACAAAAAATTTGGGTATAATAATGGATAATGAATTACGTTTCACTAAACACGTTAGCAGTTGTATTAAAAAAAGCATTTTATAACTTAAAATTATTATATAATCATCGTGCAATTATTAGTCGCTCTCTTAAAAAGCAGTTGTGTGATTCATTGGTGTTATCTCATTTTAATTATGGAGATACAATTTACGGCCCGTGTTTAAGTGCATATGATTCGCAGCGAATACAGTTGGTGCAGAATTCCTGTGTGCGATTTATTTTTGGTATTAGGAAATTTCAGTCTGGGATTTCTAAACATATTTATAACTTAGGATGGTTAAGCATGGAAGGAAGGAGACTTCTCCATTGTTTGGTTTTGTATAATAAAATAATAAGTTCGAAATGTCCTTCTTATTTATTTGATAAAATTAGTTTCCGGCGAGACGTACACCACGTTAATGTAAGATATAAAAACCTGCTCACTGTTTCTAGCCATAAAACAGCTGTTTTTCAGAGATCCTTTAAATACAACATTTGCAAGTTGTATAACAGAGTGCCTTCAGATACTAAAACATTTTCTTCCCACAAATTTAAAAAAAGCATTGAATATTTGCTATTACAAAACAATTCAAAAATTAGTTGAAATTCAGTCCACTTCACTTCTGTCATTATTTATTCACTTTCATTTCATTACTTCTCTATTTGTTTGATGGTTGTTTGTGTACAGTTTGTAATTTTTTTCTACTGTAGAATTCTGTATATGTGTATTATTAAAATTTGTTTTATATTGTATGTGTGTAGGTATGTATTATATAATTAGGTCTTAATGTAGCATTTCATATGTCACATATAATCTATCTTTTAAATGTCTCATACAACTCATATAGATTTATGATAGATATATATGTATGTAAGATATAATATCATTGTACTTAACACTATTTAGGAATTGCTCTACATCTGGTTAAGTGGAAGAGCAGGGGGTCATTGTGTGACTACTCTGAACTTCGCCTTTTGTAAATTTTTCTTAAATTTACAATAAAGTCTATTATTATTTCGCCGACTTTATAGTCACACTTCTCAGCGTAAACGCTGGGAAACATTCACCCATTCCTGCTGCAGACAGTGATGGCTTGATGTCTCATCCCCGCCTCCAGCAGAAATTAGGCTCAGGCGAGGGGAGGAAATTCATCCTATCCCAAAACCTTTCTTACAATGTGGCAAGTTTGTAACAATATTGCCTTCTGGCCATTTCTAATGACATTAAAAGATAGTCCTAATACCGCGATGTTCTTGGCGAATCTCGTCGTCATTACTCCCTCTGCCGATATTACTAGGGCGTACGTCACCACTTTCTCCAGCCTCCATAGGCGCTTCAGCTCGATTGACAAATTTTCCTACTTCGCGATCTTCTCCCGTTCAGTCTTCTGAATGTTGTGGGTAAGTGGCACAGCGATGTCTATGATGATCCCTCTTCGTTGTTTCTTGTTGATCAGCACAATATCTGGTCGGTTGAAGTCCACTGTTCGATCGGTGATGATTAGCCTATCCCAGTACATCACGGCAACTTCCGATTCTAGCACAGCTTCCGGGACATATTTGTAGTATGGCGGAGCAGTCGCTAACAGGCCATACTTGAGCGCCAGTTGTTGGTGAACCATCTTCGCAAGTTGGTTGTGCCTGCTGAGATATGCTGACTCTGATAGCGCGGGACACGCTCCTATTATGTGTTCTATAGTTTCGCCTGCAGATTCACATTTTCTACATTGGTCTTCGACGTCCTCTCTCAGGATATTCTTCTGGTAATTTCTTGTTTTTATAACCCTGTCCTGAATGGCGGTCAAGAAGCCTTCGGTTTCGGGGTACAGATAGCCGTCGGTAAGCCATTTTAAGGAATTTTCTTTGTCGATGTGGTCTGGCTGTAGCATTTTCGGAAAACGTCCCTGCAAAGCATGTTCCATCCACTGGGTCCGGAGCTCCTCTTCTGTTGGTACGTCGACCGGGATAAGTTCGCATCCGAGGCTCAAAGGCGTGTAACCAGCGTCCTCTCTTGCTACTGCTGTTATTAGCGGGTCCCTGTTCGTTAGCAGTTTTCTTCTTAAGGAAGCTTCTTGATTAAGGCACTGATTTTTTATGTTCAATAGACCTCTCCCACCTCGTCTTCGCGGCAGGTAGAGTCTGATTACGGAAGAGTTAGTGTGTAAGTGCCTGAACTTAGTTAGGAGCCGCCTGGTAAGTCGGTCGAGCTCATCAAGATCAGTAACGGACCACTTGACGATTCCGAAAGAGTATGTCAGCACTGGGACAGCCCATGAGTTGATGGCTTTGATAAGATTGCCTCCAGATAAAAGCGTATTCAGCAACTTTGTCACGCGGCTCTTGTATTTCTCTTGGAATTCTTTCTTCAGTTGTGTGTGGTTGATCCTGCCGTCTTGACACACTCCTAAGTAACGGTATTGCTCTTCCGGTGGTAGTTGATGAATGTCGGCATACACCTCTGGATTGTTATGAGGTGCTCCCTTCACAATACTCAGTGTGGCGCACTTATCTAGGCCAAAGGACATTTTGATGTCGTCGCTGAAGGTCCTAGTAGTTCCAATGAGGGCCTGGAGATTTGCCTTGGACCCACTGAATAGTTTTAGATCGTCCATGTAGAGCAGGTGAGTGAGTGTTGCTCGGTTTCTTACGTTGATCTTGTACCCAGCTGTTGTCTTATTCAGTAGGGTTGATAATGGGTTGAGTGCCAAACAGAACCAAACCGGCGAGAGTGAATCACCTTGGAAGATTCCCCTCTTGATGTCAACTTGACCTGTGTTCCCTCCAGAGACCCAAATGTTTGTTTTCCAAGACTGCATAAGATGTTGGAGAAGAGCTCTTATCCGAGGGCAGATTTCGTAAATTTCTAGGACTTTTAGTAGCCAGTCGTGAGGTACCGAGTCGAACGCCTTGCTGTAGTCGATGTAACACATATGCAGGTTTCTTCTTCTTATTTGGGCTTGCTTCAATACCACAGCGTCGATTGTCAGTTGATGTTTACACCCCGCTGCGCCTCTGATGCATCCCTTTTGTTCTTCCTCAAAGATGTTGTTTTCCAAGCAGTGACGATAGATTTTTTTCATTTATGATAGACGTTTATTATTATTTTATTATTATTATTATTATTATTATTATTATTATTATTATTATTATTATTATTATTATTATTATTATTATTATTATTATTATTATTAATGTCACACTGACGAGATCTAATAAGATCGAAACATGGACTTATACCTTTTGACGTGCGAGCAAAAAAAGAACGAAGAACCTTTCTCGCTCCAAGAATACAAAATACAAAAATAGAATATTCCATTTTCATACTCTTCCTCTTAAAGTTGTTTTGAGGGGGTGTTGCGCCCTCTGACGAGCCGCCACTGCCAGCGATCCTTTCTTCGAGGAGCTCCGTGTTCCGACGAAGCCGGACACGTAATCCAGCCGTTAGCGTGATTGGATACTTTGCGGAGAGTTGCTGATCTATCGGACTCGGTACGAATCCGGGGACTTTGCCGTTATTTAGCTGGAAGCTCGCAGTAATTTCGGCTTTAGAAATGCGATTTGGCTTAGAACTAACACCGGATGGGCAGAGTCATTCGTCCCGGTGTATTGGATGTCGGAACGGGCAGCCCCGGAATAATATGAGCGCCGGAGGATTCTTAGAGCAATACGATCGGCCTGTTTTCAATATACGGCAATTTGGTGCGCCGCAAATTCTCCCCCAGTAGTATATCCTTTGATCTTTTAGGAAATCTTTATAGGTCAGATGGTCTGAAGTTACGGGTCGTCGGTGAAGAGATATTTACTTTTCTGCCAGTACCGCTGAAAGAGTATAAATGAGTACGTACGTAGTTAAAAACTCTCCAGTTCGCTTTGATCGTGTCGCGAAAGAATGGAAGTCGAACCCAGAAGAACGGACGTAAATGAAACAGTTTAATTTCCTCCGTCACATTTGTAAAGTTACAGACGGTTTCCGCTTTGTCGAATTTGCATTGCTTAAACAATATTTGAGGAGCATCCACGCAAAAGTGAACAAATCCATATTTAACTTAAAATGACTTGAGCATCGCATTAGGTTAGTAATCAGTCATCTATTTAAGATACAATTTGAAATGTTAACCAAAAATAAACGAATCCTTGTTAATCTTGGACGCCAAGTTCTAAGTTTTAACCAAAGAGTAACAAATCCCTAAATTATTTCTTCTCCGTCATTGGTGTTGTAAAATGAAACAAAAAGCAACAAATCCTTGTCATAGATATGAGCCTGACAATATTATTCATGCAAACAGAAACAAATCCATAGTCGCGGCAGACCTACCAAGATAAATTTATATCTTTTTGGTATCGCGAAATCTCGTATCGGATAGCATAAATACCATTTGTGGAATGGTTCCTGATGGGACTATAAAGCAGAAAACTGTTTGGGATTTTTGTGGAGACTGCAGCATAGAATTAAACTTTCGCGTGTTCGACAGTTGTTATTGCGGTAACCTGTGACCGTGACAATTTAGGTTTTCTTTTTTGTTTGTTGGTGTTAATTAACAATAATAAAGTGATTAGGATGGACCAAGGCAAACGCCACGACAATGATTAGGCAAACGCGGACAGTCTTCAACAACTTATAATTTGGAACATCTGCCATTAGTACATCAACTACCTCCTCTAAAAGTAACAAATGTTGAGACTTTTTTAAATTCGGAATTTAATGACGACTGGCGAGAAGATCCCGAATTGGCTTGGTTCAAAGGTATTATTGACAATAACAATAATAATAATCTTGGAGAACTGGTCGAGAACGATAACGAGGCAGGTACCGAACCAAATGAGGAATGCGACTGTTTGTGTGAAGAAGATCCTGCACTTCACCTTTAATATATCTACTTAAAATTATTTTGTCATGTTCATAATTATTATTATTATTTATAAGAACAATAAACAATATTGGCAAACAATTTTGAAGAACTTATCTTTTGATAAAATCATTTTTTAACATTATTGCATTATTGTTTTTCAGCTTATATTATATTTGAAATATATTATGTTCTCTTGGGATTTGTGGGTTATTGTTTATTAATAAACCGCTTATTCAAAAATTTAATATTTTGCCCATGATAAAAAATAATGTACTTGTTTCTTAAATAATGTCTTATTTAATTTACCTAGTACCTAGTTTTTCACACTAGGTATTTCAAAGTTTTTCTTTTTGCACCAATGCAAAAAATTCTGTTTGTGTCCAAATACTTAAGTACTTTTTGCACTAGTGCACGAAGACACTATAAACAGTGCTAAAATACTTACCTTGTGGACGATTGTCAAAAAATATATATTTTCTTGATGTCTCAATCAAAAGAGAATAAATCCTTAACCCAAATCAAGAAAACGATAACAAATCCTTATATTTCATGCAAAAACAAACAAATCCATATTGAATATGTAAATAACTCGTATATAACAGTGACAAAAATTTTCAAATTTGGTAAAGTAATTTTATGCTTTTCTTTCATTTCGGTATAAAAAAAAGTAAAAGTTTTATTCAAAAATTAAACCCACAATAAAATAAAATCGTTTTGTGCAGATTTAACCGTAGTGGATTTGTTCACTTTTGCGTGGATGCTCCTCATTTGGAAACACTTATTCACCATATCCTTGAAGTGCTGAAAGTAACTACAATACAGAATAGGTAATTCTGTAGTATGTAGTGTCTGTACTAACTACAATGTCACACATACTGAAATCCACGTCATACTGAAAATCATAAACAACAACATTATTTAATTGTTGTAGGTAAACTTTGACTTTGCTGTTAGCTACTATCTATTGCATTAAAAAAGATGGAAAATGATATACATATAAGCAGTTACTGACACATAGTCAAAACCGACTAGTTGAAAAACAGTATACCAAATTTATTTTTATTTTTAATATATAATTATTTAAAAATAATGTTATAATTATTTATTTATAATGGCTCTAACCTTAACCCTATAAATTCAGTATTTTGTTTTATAAGCAGTAACATAAGTTTGGTAACCACCAGAATTGATTTTGCCCGAAAAATGACATTTTCCAAATATTGCTTATTTTTTAATTTGTTATCCAAGTTTAAGGGTCTAATACAACTTTCAATTAATTTAAACTGGTTGAGTTTCAATTCAAGTTTAGGCAAACTTGCATAAAACCGTTTATTTAAATTTATTTGTATTAGTAAATGTTGATGTAAATTCATTTTTTCAGATAAGAAAATAGGGTGGTGATTCACACCACCCTTTTCAATATAAAATCGCAAGTTTTAATTTTCTAATTCACCGTTTGTTAAATTTCCCCCTCAGTAAAGAGAGAGGTTTGAACGTGATTAACAATTAATTAAGAATATAGCTAAGGCTACTCAGTCCATTTAATAGATAAGTTAATAAGGAAGCATACATTTAAGAGAACCCTGTACAGTCCCACGGTTTTTCGTAGAGATACTGACAATTCGAAATTTGTTTCGTTACCATATGAACCTAAATTCACCCGCGGACTAGATACAATTTTTAAGAATATTAATATCAATTTAGTTTATACTTCTAAAAATAAACTACAGACGCTTTTGGATAACTCCAAAGACGAAATCGACAATAACGAAAAGTCAGGAATATACGAAATAAGTTGTAAAGACTGTGATCAAAAGTATATTGGGAAACAAAAAAGATCTATTTTGACTAGTTTTAAAGAAGCTCATTGAAATATGGCAGAACCGAAAAATCTTGTGTTGCCCAACATGCTTTCGACAACAACCATAGGACAGACATAAATAATTTAAAAGTAATTAGAAATGTAAGAAACATTAGACAGTTGGGTGGATATGAAAGTTTAGAAATCATAAAGTGTAACAGTAGTATAAATAAGGACAATGGTCCAAACAGTCCACTGTTTGCTCTGATAAATAAAGACAGATGTTACGGTTCACTGAACAGTGACAACAAATTACGTATAAATAGTGCAAGTGTGTAGGTTATAATTTAATTTTAATCTTCTCCTGAAGATGCCTTAGTTAGTTGGCGAAACGTTGAGAAAAGTATAGTAGTTCGGTGTTTCGTGGAAAAGTCCAGTTTTACAATTACAATCACAATCACTCATCAAATCGATATCAAAGAAAATGATCGGAATCAACCCTATGGAAAATCGTATACTCTAAAATTCCTTACGGTCAATTACAATGTTTTATTCCGACGGTTCAGGATCGCCCAGCATAAGTATTTAACGACGTCATAAAAATTCAACACGACATTAAATAAGAAAGAAATCGGTTTTATAGAAGTTACATTTTTACATGTGAGTCGCGCGCGCTGTAAATGAAGACTTTAGTATTTTTATGGCGGCGATAAAAGCAAAATTAGGCACTATTTTTTGAAGATAAAAACGCCGTAAAGAATTGTAATGGCGGAATCCAATCCTATGCGATTTAAAGTGAATATTTTCGTTCTTTTATTAGCTCGACCTGTCACGTAGGGGTACATAATTACGTAACTTTTTTACTGGACAATAGAATTAAAAATGTAGTTCTCAAAAATTTATTTTATTTTGCGCATGAATTCGCATGCTGCGAAAACCATGACATTATAACTATGGTGATAGTTACATATATGTATTTTACAAATTTTAATCCCACTAATTTTTAAATCGTCTAAATTATTTAAAAAATACAATGGAGACATTTTATATTACAACCATTTTATAAACCAAATTGCATTCGCCAAAGAAGAGAGAGGTTCATTGAGTGAGATAGAGTTTATTATTGCAAAAAATGCATTGTTTTCCAGAAACAATTTTCAGAATCAATTTGATCTTTGGAAATTTTTTTCTCGAAAATAATGCATTTTTACTATAAATTGTCAAGAATAAAAAGATCAAAAATTGACTATTTGAAAAATCCAAAAACTTACTCAAAAAATTTTGAAAAATTCTAGTGCATCCATAGAGTGATTTTAAGAACTTTTTAATCTTGACAATATTTTTTAAAGTGCATCATTTTCCAATAAAAAATTCTTGAATTTTTACGCAAAAATTTTGCAGTTCAGGCGTCATTTTGAACGCATAAGGCAAAAAAATCCATCTTTAAACCAAGTGTACTTAAAGTTCAAACATTTATTCCACCGGTTAGTTAGGTTCCAGGTCCATTGCAAACCGGAAACCCCTTGAAAATTAGATTTAAAAAAAAGATATGCAAAAAAATCGTGTTTTTTTTAAACTGCGTTTTTTTTCATAATTTTTTGGAGGAATTTCATGGACACCATCGGAAAAGGCACGTCTTAAACGTCAAAAATATGTGCCTGTCAAATTTTTCTGTCGCAAATAGTATTAGTTATGAGGCGCTGAAGAGGGATGTACCGCGAGTGGCGTTTTCAGCCGAAACGGGTTAAGATACATACGAGGTGTGTAAATTAAGTAATGAGACTGGCAACGTAGCGCCCGCTCTGGCAAAACTGTTTTTACTTTGTGACTGTTTTCGCAAACCGTGAGTTTTAAAAATGAGTAACATTAATTTTGAGCAACGGTGTGGTATCAGATTTTGTTTGAGACTTGACCACAGCGCAACTGTTCATCAGATTTTGATTAACGAATCAAGAACATCAGGAGAGAAAGGTGTCTTGACTTTTTGGAATCGATTGAAAATGGATTTTTATGGAACGCGTTATTACTGGTGATGAAACTTGGGTGTTTGAGTACGACCCGGAAATAAAGCGCCAAAGCATGAAGGAACGAGCAAGTGGAAGAATAAGCATGCTGATTGGCTTTTTTGATAGCCAGGGAATTGTCCACAAAGAGTTTGTGCCTCCAGGCCAAACAGTAAATCAACACTTTTACAGAGAGGTTCTTCGAAAACTTCGAAAAACATCAAGAACAACTGTCACACAGCCATTTCAGTAAACGAGTTTTTAGCCAATAAAAACATTCATGTATTCATTTCCTCACTCCTTATTCGCTTGACTTGAGTTCTTATGACTTTTGTCTCTTTCCAAAATTGAAAAATCACCTCAAGGGCCGTCATTTTGGGACCATAGAATACATTCAAACGGCTGTAACCGACTAGCTGAAGGTTATACCAGTATATGAGTTCCAGAAGTGCTATGAGGAATAAAAGAACCGTCTCCAGCGCTGTGTGGCTTCCCAAGGAAGTTATTTAGAAGGAGACAATACTGAATTATAATTCTATTCCAATAAAAAAAAATCACTCCCATTACTTAATTTACACACCTCGTATATCCAGAAAGTTTGATTTAAAAATCATAAATATTTATACACCCGAAGAGTGGAGATTCTTCATAAAAGCCAGATATTAGCCGCGGCAGCCAGAACGGCCGTGTGCCAGTCCGAATACAATAGTCGTACGTGACCCGACTTCGCTGGAAACGCTGGCGTGCAACGTTGCGCGCCACAATATACGACGGTTTCGTTCAGAAATTGCGCCCCTTATCTCGGCAGTAACAGAATTAAAATTTTTATTTATTCTAAGGTTTGGCGTGCTCGCAGGTAACACTAATTTAATTCGTTTGTTAACTAGAATTAAAAGCCATTATGGTTTAATCAGTTTTACCGCGCCGAGTATATGTTTTACAAGTGCCCACGTGCCTTGATAATTAGATTTTAAACAATTCGTTTCGTTTCAGCGTTCGGAATCGAAGAGGAATGTTCAGAATTGAATTTCGTGTATAGAATGACCGAATGTTTGAATAATTTTACGCACCATTAAAGAAAGAAAACAATAAATCAAGGAGCTGCAAATATCAATTATACGAGGTGCGGCTATTAAATATAGCCCGATCAACGGGGAGAAAACCGGTCACCAATTGTTATCAGCAAACAAAAAATATGATCGTATAGAGAAAAAAATTCTAAGAAATATAGCGTTTTTTGCTACTCGAGTTTTAATGGCGAACATAACCAAAAAAATTCGCAAAAAGTAAAAAAAAAAACGTTTTTTTGCAAATACAAAAAAAAAGTTTCAAGTACTACACAAGAAAGTTAGAATAACAGGTTTTTTCGAATAACTTTATCAATTTTGGTTTTACATTTTTTGGCCGTTGCATATTTTAAAACTGGCATTCAAAACACGCATTTAAAAAAAAATGAAGGTCCTACGACCTCAGGGAGCAGAGATAATTTTTTTTTAAGCGGAGGAAAAGATAATTTTGCGAGCGCGATCGATTTGAAATCGTGTTTAGTTTTCGATGCGCCCAAGCGGAGTGTCCCTCCACTCTGTCGCCGTGCACTAGCTAGCGCTTGCCGCACCTAACGCTGTACTTTCGCAAACAATTATGTCAATTTAATTTATGCGAAATGATTTTGAAATATTTTTTTTAAGAAAGTAAAAGTCTTTGAGATCTATTTCGTGTAAAAATGAAGTCAATCGGACGTATACAGCTCTGTCATAAATTAAAAAAAAAAAATATTTCGGCTCCCTGAGGTCGTAGGATCTTATTTTTTTTTAAATGCATGTTTTGAATGCCCGTTATGCATGCCAGCAACGCATTTTGTATCCAACAATTAAATAAAAGCGATTTGGTTTTTTAATACCATGAAAGGACAAGTCTTCGTGAATAAAATGAGCCCATGATCGTTTCTGTACGATCGTTTTTGCCTCTGTAAAGGCTGATTTTTGAAAACGTATTTTTTTTAAATCGTTATAACTCGAAAAAATAAAACTTTTTTAAATTTTTGAAAAAACGATCATTTTCTGCTTGTCTTGAGCTATACTTGTAGTTAACAAGAAGTCTGTTCAAACAAAATAGAAATTTATACAGCAAAAATACGAAAACGCGATTTTTGACGTTTTTTTTTATTTTTTCTCAAATGTTTATGAACCGATGTTTTTCGTTCAAATTTCATTCGACGCGCATTTTTAAGACCTACACCTTTCTAATTTAACTTTCTTGTGTAGGATTTGAAGCTTTTTTTTTTAATTTGCAAAAAAAAACGTTTTTTTGACTTTTGCGAATTTTTTTGGTTATGTTCGCCATTAAAACTCGAGTAGCAAAAAAACTCTATCTTTCTTAGAATATTTTTCTCTATACGACCATATTTTTTGTTTGATAATTATCCAATTAACATTCAATAACCGAACTGCTGTAATCACACTTTTTATTCGTTACCAATTACAGAATTTTAGGTATTTCAGATATTTTGCCCCCGTTACTGGTGGCTAGTAACTAGCTTTTTTTTTTTGTTTATGATTTCACTTTTAGGATATTTATTTTTTTTGCACACACAAATTCCCTGTTTACTCCAATTTACTGTACTATATATGTATAAAGCGTTGTAGTTTACGGTCGAACTGATGCAGTGCGTCAATTAGACGAAATAAATATCGCATAATTAAGGGGTTTAGGAAATATCGAGGTCATTAATTTTATGTATGATAATTATTACACTCATATAATTTCGATGACGATAATTATTAATGCAGGGACCGACGCTAACATTGGCCCATCGAGAAATATGATTTTACGTGTAGTAATATATTTGGTAGTATGTTAATTAGTAAATAAATTAACATTGGAAATGTTAATTATAAAATGTGAAAATGTTCCCAAATTTACATATTTTCATAATGTACAAAACTTACGTACCTAAATCTGTACTTCAGAGCTAAACTATGTTAAGTCACATAATTCTGATTTAGAGAAAAACGTGTTTAAAGTTTTTTTTAAGCATTTTTTTATATTGCACGAATAATGTTTGTTGTACACTTATAGCATTTAAAATTAAAGTTTTTCATTAAAGGTCCCGATATAATATTCGGTTATTACGCAAAATAAATATTTGTGTTTTTTTTTGTAAAGCGACAACATAGTTTACCTTGCACAAAAAAATTGAAAATTTGGACATGATATATATTAAGTGCTGTTATGACGTGCTGTCAAAAAACGTAAATAAAATTAAGTCACGTTATGTTTATGGATATTTATTATTTATAACAATAATAAACAAAATAAGCAAAAATATTCTGGTTAAAAATCATTGTCGGTTTCTTCATCACCGTGGGGCAGATTATTATAGAAGTTATGAAATACTGAGGGAATATAAGGCAACAGTTTTTGAAGCTCATACTTTTTTTGTTGAAATTATTTTTTAACCTTCTCTAATTTTAGGCAATTCTTCAGGCAGACAAATATTGTGTTTTCTTGAATTTCTCGCTGCAGCAACAGTCTGGAAGTCATCGTTGAAATTTGTTTTGAAAAAGAGAATTCCCGGATTATCTCTTCTTACTTGGAAATAAACGCATTGAGAAATTAAGAAGTGTGCCGCATCACTTGATTTTTTTTCGCATAACAAAAGGTGCGTCGAATCTCTCAAAAAGACTTTTGCAATAAAAAAAGTCGTATGTCTCCATCCCCATAACATTAAAGGTTTTTTTGACAAAACATAATCTCACAACTTGTTGTCAGTCCCATGGCGTTACTATTCTAAGTTGTGAGACTTTTTTCCCGCTCAATAACTGAGTGATCGCCATCCGCTTCCAAGTGAGTATGCCCTTTGGTCAAAAATTTATTACTTATGGACTTCAGATTTGGTTTCTTTTCCAACATAATAGAGTTGGATCCAACATAAAAGAGCTCTTGTGCTCATTTTTACAGTTTTTGTTCAAGAACGTTGAAGAAGATTGTTTAACATTTTTATTGAACCCACAACACAAACTTAAACTATAATTTGCAAGCAACCTATACAAAACATTGAAATAGCGGATTGCCCTGGAAGAAAACGCAATTTAATAGGACTCCATTGAGGAAAGTTAGGTTATTCGGACTTAACATATTAAAGTGGCGCAATCTCCTGGAGGCAAACAATATTAAAGTCACTTGACTTACATTGGCTCTAATGAGCTAGTGGACTTAACATTATTTAAAAAGGTCTAACTTTTTCATTTATTATCACAGAGTTTTGATTTTACTAACAAATTAAAAATTATTTAGACCTAGACCTAGACAACATAATTAACTGAAATATTGCATATTTGGACTTACCATAGTTTGGCTCTGAGATACAGAAATACAATTAAGTAGGTACAAGTACTAGAATAAGTACAGGTACAAATCAAATATGCTATGTGATTAAATGTGGTCCTGTGAGAATAGATAATTTATTTAAGAAACTTTATTTAATTTTACATTTTCTACTTGTACATGTACGATTACTGTAAAATTAATAAACTTACTTAACGCTAAATTACGAAATTACAATTAAACACAAGTACCTACAACTAAGCAATGTACAGGTGAAAATACAAACATAAGCATGATTACTATGAAAATATAAAAAAATGTACTTAAGTACAAATACAACAAAGAAATGTGTAAGTAATTTCACAGTACATGCGCAACTCTCTTACTGGGCAAAGAACAGTAATTATGCTTCAGTGTATAACGTGATTTTACCTTGAATTAGGTAGGTATCTTTGTTGCGGAAGAAAAGGCAAGTATTATCAATCAAACTGTTCCATAGCAATGCACTGATAACGTTAATTAGTTTGATGTGATATGTGCGGAACGTGTAATATGCCATAAATTAAATTTCGTTAAATTACTGAATATGTAAACTACAAAGTATATTAGATTTCCGAACTAACGCAAAACAATGAGTTGATTGTATATCATAATGTACCTGCTGATAATAACATTGACGATTCATCGTGAAACATTTCATGATTAGTTTCAAGTTTCCCATTAATATTTCTCTGTCCTATTTCTGGTAGAGAGGAAAGGATTTTTTACGAAGCCTTTTTCGCCGAGCAAATAATAGGGAGTTGGAAATAATTAGAATAAGTTACGACTTTTTTTTGTAACTTCCCGGAGTGTTTGTTTTACTTTTGTTTAAACTTCCAAGGACGGTTTGCTCTGCAGCAGTTTGTTATCTTTGTATATTCCCGGACATAATGAGAAATTACCTTTATTACTATCTGTTGTGGAATTTCGTTTGAGATACTTCGGCAAAAAAATTTTTAAAGCCACATGATTTGCGAAATTTTAGGAAGAAGTGTGAGAAAAAAATTATGCGATTTTTTTTGCTTTTTCTTTCAAGTCCACGAGCTTGAAAACATTTTTTCCAACTTAGCCATGGTATGGATCGGCATACCGGCATGGATATTTGCAATAAGAAAACGGTTCGTAAGATCGTAATGTAACTTTGCATGTTTTTTTTTTGGGGGGGGGGGGGATATTCAACTGTAAAAGGCACACGCAACATTAGTCATTTCATGAAGATTTGAATTTCAGCCGTTGATGTTCTGAAAAAACATCAATTACCCATTTTTTCCTGTTTTTTCAAATTCATGTCAAGGTTAATACAAATTTTTTTTCTCCTCAAAAATCGCAGGAGAACCTTGTAGGACTGTTATTCCAGTTTTCAGAACTGCCCTTAGATTTTCTGTGCTACTGTTGGTTGCTGAGATATCGTCGATCAAAGACAAAAGGGTCCTTTTTGATTTAAAGTTCGAAATCTCAGCAACAAATGGTCGTATCGAGATTTTAAAAAAGGAAATTGAAGCTGAATAAACAAGCTATCCGATCCATACCATGGCTAAGTTAGAAAAAATTTTTTCAAGATCCTGGACTAAAAAAAATAAAAAATAAATCAAAATTTTTTTCTCACACTACCTCCTAAAATTGCGCGAAACATGTAGCTCTAATTTTTTTTTATTTTTTGCCGAAATATCTCAAAACTAGAAGCTTGAAGTTTCAAAATGCTTTTTTTTAGACCTTGATAAGACCATTTTTCATTGAGACACAGCATTCTGAAACATCACTAAAAATTCGGAAAATTGTTTTGACCCTTTAATTTTTTCCGTTAGTGTATATATAAAAAAAATGAAAATGACACCACATTTTATCAACTGCACCGTAAATCTGGGTAGTAAGCTCTTTCCAGTTTTTTGTCGCTTAATACCAGTTAAGCGACACCGGCGATATGGACTTTAAATCAGCCCTTTTAATTAAAACTAAAATCGCTGCGTTCTAGTAGGTAACATCGCTTTTATTTATTAAAACGATTCATAACGTCGCCAGCACATTAAAAAAACTGCTTTTCCCGAAACAGGATCGCTTCCAGAATTATTACTAGCCGAACGAGGTCGCTTCGGCATATAGAGAGCGGAACACGCAATTCCAGGCACAAATTCAAATTATTAACCTAAGTTATTGTTAAAATATTCTTTTCGGCAGCGGGCCATTACGTTTCCCCTTCGATAATTACTGGCGCGTAACACACAACGCTATCTGAAACACGATTGATACGCGAAATTAGTTGATTTTTCTGCGTCGGTACATAAGCCAGGGCCGGTCTCGGCCCTTTCGCTCTTTTACTGCCTTACGCAGACTGCGCCAATCACGGAACTAAACAAAATGAGGAAACGGTCTTCTATAGCTTTAGGGTACTGATTTGTGAAGCAGGCAGGACGGAAATGGACATAATTCCGTCTTCAGCTTAGCGTCCAAGCTCTCTGGCATCACTTTTACAGCTCAACAAACCATTTTAAATGCTTCAGTCACTACCCGCTGCTAAATTGACACTACTAAACTGCTAACTGTAACAGGTGGGTTCCAGGGGCGCGTGGAATTACCCGCGACCCCGCGGATTCCTTTTTGCTACTTTTCAGATTTACCGAGCGGCCTTGTTTAAATCTGCACACTTATGATATGCGGATTCGTTGATTAATTCGTCCAAGAGAAAGCATTAGCTTACCTGATAACGCCTGTCAGCCGACGGAATGCTTCAGTCAATCGACGAACGGTACCCAGCCTCCTTAATATTCCTGCTCGAAATAAAACACACAGGTGCAAACAAAAGGGGGGTTTAATTCAGAGAAAACAATACAAATGCAAATGCCATGAACCAACCCCCGGTCACACGTCTTATTCCCGACGATAACTAACTAATTCTTGAAGACGCTGCAATCACACCACATAGAAAATATTATTTTGAACAAATACACAATATCTAATAGCAAACTTCAAGAATTAATCAGAGCCAACACGAAGCGTAAGTATTCATTCGAGCGGAGGAAAAAAACTGGCCTTTTCGGGTCTGCCACCCTGTTTTATGGACTCGGTATACTTCTAAACCTCTACGTCTCCACACAGTGGCGTAGGAGACGTTAAACCTGTCAACAGTCCGGAGCATTAACAACTTTTGACATCCCGCGATAGACGGTGTGATCAAGGATTTACATAATTTTATGTATTTAGAAACCTGACCTCCCATATATAACTTACATACATTTTCACTGAATCATTTATCTCTATATCACTCATTTCGACGACAGTATCCGCCCGCGAGTTTGATACCGGTCCACCTCTGCCATAGGCTTCGTACAACCGCCTAGGCCCTTTCTATTGCCAGATGTAAGTTCCACTTGGGCTGTTTCCCCGAATGAAACAATTTACAAAAAATCCTCTAGAAACCAATTCGTCACGGCCGAACAACTTATTCAGTAAACGCTCTTAAATATCTTAAAAATTACAGGATAACGAAATTTACGAGCTATCCTGTGCGGTCTCTATCGATTTCTCCGAAATAAAGAATATTCATAAACTACTACTAAATACTCATCAATTAAGTACACGCTGACATAATTGACAGAAAGAGCGTACTTGGCTGTTTCATGAGCGTACGAACGATTCTCTTCTCTAGTTCTATGGTGGCAACTAACAACTTTCAAAAGATAAGAATGGCAAACTTATGTGTTAATTCGGTGAGCTTCTGAGAAAACTATTACTATTTAAAAATCTTCACAGTTTTACAATTCAGAAAATAATGCCATTTAATCTCTGGTATAAATAATATAAATTAGCTAACCAATTACATTCCAAACAGACCATTATAACGAAATTAAAATCGCGTTATTTAAAACTTGTGTTCTTGACCACAAAATTCATGCTCACCAGGTGATTATTTCGTCATTATCTGTCAATTTCTGCCTTTTGCCCTATATCATTTGGCAGTCAGGGCTACATTAAAAAAAATGGACCAATTTTTCTCATTCGACTGATAGCATACCATACACCAACTTTCTGCGTATGAAGAATGCTTCGTCGGAGAGGACAATTTTGTCCAGGTTATTGTCACCAACATTATTTCAAAGCCACTGACAAAACTCTGCTCAACAGGGGTTTGCTACAACATAAGTTGTAGAAGCATCTTCCGTGACTTAACGCACATCTTCCTTCGTTCGTGTTGTAGAACGGCCACTATGTTTCTTTCGTTCTATACTCCCTGTTTCCTTAAACATTAAGTATGTATTGTATGGCGAAGAAAACATCATCAAACTGTTCTTGAAACTCCAATTCAAGTAACAGTCTTTGAAAGAATAAGTCCAATGTTGTTTTACCAACATATTGTTGTTCCAAAATTAATTTTTTGTCGTGTAAACACCGTTTTAGGGAGTTTTTCATAGAATCTAGGTACATAAGTGTTTTGGTTTACAACTGAACCTACTTACCCTAAGACATTCGTTTGAATTGACAAGAACTACTTTTAGTTCAAATTTTGTTGAACACATACATATATGCAAAGCAATGATCTTCTGGTGAGGACATGATTTGAAAATTGTTTAATTTGAATCTTTTTTGTTACTCTTATAGTTTTATATTCCACCAATCGCTACTAGTATTATTTATTAAATGACCTATAGAGGTCATTCGCTAACCCGAAAAAAATAAAACTGACCAAATAAATCTCCCAAAATAAATAGCTGATATGATTGCGACTTTCGTCCACTGTCTCTGCCCACCGTTTCTTCAAATGTGCCCCCTTAGGCGTTTGCTTTATTCGCCAGCGTTTAGGGCCGACTCTGATCCATCTCGTTTGGATTCGTAATGATAACCATCTTTTTGGTTATTTATGCCCTGTTCGCATGACAGCCAATCGTAGAAATGGGGATATTTGTGAGTTTCCATGTGCGGCAAGGTGAAATCCTCCGGTATTTTTTTTCCGCCTACAATTGAAACATCGATGTAGGTTTAGATAAGGAGCGTTTAATTATTTTAATTAAGTGAATAATTCAAAAGCGCGTGTTGGCCCCTTAATTTTCCGGAATTAGCGGAAACTGTCGCAATTATTTTTTTTTGTTATATGTACAGTATGTCCCCGGATCGAGTTTAAAAGAGGAAAAAATTTTGTGTTTTTGATTTCTCAGAAAAAGTCACTTGATGATTTGCCCTGCTTGATTTCAAACCCCCAAAACGCAAATTACGTTTTATATAACAAACGGTTCTCGAGATAATACCATTTTTCTTCATAATTTGGACTTTTACAAAATTTTGTAATTCTAGTTGACGGATTTAACCCAATAATTTCGTTGTCTAGGATAATATATGCTATAGAAACTCAATTAATTAGTTAGCTAAAAAAAATGATTCGAATTACTTAGTCTCATGTTTTAATCATTGAATTAAACAACTGATTATAAAATGAAATACAAACTAAACCAGATTTTTTTATTCAAATAATGCTCCTCCTTTTTCTGCACAAATTTCAATTCGAGCTCTAAATTCGTTAAAACTATTTCTAATTTCCTCAATTGACAAGGACTTGCCTGCATTTTGAATCCTTGTTTTTAATTGCTCTTCATCATTTTCTAGTGGTTCACGATAAACAATTTGCTTTAAAGGTCTCCATAGATAGAAGTCCAATATTGTCAGATCCGGTCTTCTCGGCGGCCACAAAATGGGACCATCCCATCCTATCCAGTGTTCATTAAATTCGGAATTGAGCCAATTACGGACAGTAACGGCATGATGAGCAGGGCACCCATCTTTTGGTGGAAAAACATTCTCGTTCGATAACTTAAAGGAAGTTCATCAAGTTTATCTGTTAAAAAAAATTTGTAGCATCTCCAAATTTGTATTACGATTTAAATTTTCTTTGAAAAAATATGGATCCATAATGCCATTTGTATATGAAACCGCACACCACACATTAACTTTTTTGAAATATTATCTTCGACAAGAAATAGTAAAGTGGGGATTTGTTTCACTCCAATACGGATAATGCTGAGAGGAAACGACGCCGTTTGTTAAAAAAGTAGATTCATCGGAGAACAAAATTCGCTTATGAAATCCTACGTCATTTAAAACTCTGTTGCCCATCTCCAAACAAAAATCCAAACGTTTGGCTTCATCGCCCTCCTCTAAGGTGTGCCTAAATTTTGGTTTAAATGGTAAAATCCGGTTCTGCTTGAAAATTCTCTGTAAATACGATTTACTTATTTCAGTTTCAATTGCCCTTCTTCTAAGTGCTAATCTTGGAGCTTCTCTCACGGAATGGAGGGCAAGAACTGAAGCAGCATCATCTTCATTCAACAATTTTTTTGATTTTTTAATGTCTAAAACAGGGCCTGTTTCTAAGAACTTGGTCACCAACTTCTTCGCTCCGACATTAGAAATGCTAACTTCCGGCTATTTTTCGTTAAATTTATTAATAACAACACGATAGCACTCTTCCCCAGTTCCGTAGCATTGAATCAAATAAATTCTTTGTTCTAGTCAACATTATAGCATATAAATAGTAGCAAAATGACGAAAATTCGATTTGAAGTTATACTGACTTATTAGTTGTCAGCAGTTGTCAGTGATATCTTGCAATGAAATCCGCCTACTAGAATTTTTTTAAAGAATTATAAAAAAATTCCAAAATCCAAATTATGAAGAAAAATGGCATTATCTCGAGAACCGTTTGAGTTATATAAAAACTAATTTGCGTTTTGGGGGTTTGAAATCAAGCAGCGCAAATCATCAAGAGTGACTTTTTCTGAGAAATTAAAAACACAAAATGTTTTCCTCTTTTAAACACGATCCTGGGACATACTGTATATAATTCGATGGCTAAATTGCGTTTTGTTGCCAGTAGACTTAAGGGATTATATATGTTGCTGTGCGCCAAAAAATCGAAAAAAAAAATGTCTCCTTAAGATTTCATAAAGATCAGAGCACTAGAACTAAGTTACAGCTATTAATAGCGCGCTACCTCTCAACAGTCCAGTAGGCAGAGACTTTTGTGTGTTGTTGAAACATATAGGGCTAGTTTCGACGGTTTCCTATGTATTTTTTTGCGTAGAACACAATGCGCGGGGTCCGTAGAGCTGAACCCGTCCGATATTTTTTTTAAATGAACAAGTGAAAAAAAAAAACGTTTTTTTTTTTCACATTTTCGCTTATATCTCCGTTCCTTGGCATATTTTATATAGCATATGCATTTAAGAAGTTGTAGACTATTGAATTTCCTAAATTTTAAGCCCAATTCGAAGTCTCTCAGTGCTATTGTTAACTTGCAAATGACCGCTGAAGTTGAAAAAGTGCTTTTTTTTCACTATTTTTTTACTTCGAAAGTAGGGCGACTATGATCATGAAATTTCTTTGAGGGGCTGCTATTTGTAGTATGTTAAGTAATTTAACAATGTAAGGATATTAACAATTTTTCGCATATCGTTAAGGCTCTTTATTTAACTTAAAATGTGATTTAGATCCCATGCTCCATAGTAAAACTCTAAGAGTATAATAAACTTAACTATCCATAACCCACTATTAACACGAACACAAAAGGCGTGATAGATAACATGAAACACGAAAAAAGTCACATATCCAATCGACATATTTTTCTCAAATATCCCGCTCATTACGCGTAATACGCTGCATTTGTTTTCCAACTTCACCAATCAGCTAGGAGCTAGATTACAGAACATATGAAGACATAAAAAGCATGTGGCTGCGTTTAGCTGCAACTTTTCATTATCCTACATCCGCGTGTTTGCCGATTCCTGTTAAAAATGAAACAAAGTTGCGTTTTTGTTATGCTTTTTTTGGGTCCAGACGGGCGTAAAGTTGTGGAAACTCACTTCGTCCTGCGATTTGCGCGAACAGAACCTTCCTGCTTTTATTCTTACTCATTACCGAGTTTTTTTTTGCAATTCTGCACGCTACTTTGGAGCGAACAAAAAACCCAAATTAAAACATTCTTATTGTTAGACAGAAGTCCTTACGCTTGTGTTCCTTAAAATGTACATTATAATAGCGTTAAATTAGGGCTGCTGCGAAGTTATTCAAGGTAAGGATTTAAAATGAAATAAAGAATTTAGTAATCTAAATAGCGTAATACATTGCTCAACAGTTATTTGCTTAATAAGGGCACAAGTAGGGACAAACCATTCTGCAATAAAAAGGGTATCCTCCCATAAGTATGGTGAAATGCCCCCCCCTTTTTTTTATTTTCTTCGCATGATGAAAGTGTTTCTTAGGGCTAATTATGAAAGATAGACCGAATTTTAGGTCCAAAAAATTTTCCTCTCAGCTAGGTATGGAAAAAAACCTGTTTTTTACGTTTTATTTTTTTTCTCGGTTTTTAACTGTCGAAAAAATCTGAAAAAATTCATGAGTACAGAAAATATGATTAATTTTATGTAAATTTTTTTTCAAGCTCATTCAAGGTCATTATGACCTCTAAAAAAAATTATTCAAACTTTAAAAATCCCATATCTTTTAACCAAAAAAAAGCTTCAGGCTCAGATGTTTAATATGTTATATTTTTAACTGTTTTTTACTACCTCAAATTATTTCAGATTTTTTGAGTGGTGGGTCATGCCCAAAAGTGCGAAAAATAATTTTTTTTGTCCGTGAAACGACTTAAAACGGCTTAAAATCATCATTTTATAGTGTCCTGATTTTTTTCTTGCACTAAAAGGACTCAAATGACCTCAAACAATTAAAAAATATAAAAACTACTAGTTTCGATAAGTGGAATTTTTGTTTCTTACTGTTTTTAGTAAACATATTTTTTAATTGTTTGAAGTCATTTGAGTCCTTTTAGTGCAAGAAAAAATCAGGACACAAAAATGATGATTTTAAGCCGTTTTAAGTCGTTTCACGGACAAAAAATTGATTTTTCGCACTTTTGGGCATGACCCACCACAAAAAATCTGAAAAAAATTTTAGGTAGTAAAAACAGTTAAAAATATAACATATTAAAAATCTGAACCTGAAGCTTTTTTTTGGTTAAAATATATGGGATTTTCAAATTTTGAATAATTTTTTTAGAGGTCAAAATGACCTTGAATGAGCTTAAAAAATTTGCTTAATTTTTACATAAAATTAAGCATATTTTCTGTACTCATGAATTTTTTCAGATTTTTTTCGACAGTTAAAACCGAGAAAAAAAATAAAACTTAAAAAACAGGGTTTTTTCCATACCTAGCTAGAGGAAAATTTTTTGGACCTAAAATTCGGTCTACCTTTCATAATTAGCTGTAAGAAACACTTTCATCATGCGAAGAATATAAAAAAGGGGGGGCATTTCACCGTACTTATGGGGTGATACCCTTTGAGGCAGCAATATAATTTTTCTATTCGGCTATTTACTATTCTCATCACCAGTTATTAAAATATGCAAAAATCCCCACCCCACAAAAATTAATTTAATATACGAGGTGTGTAAATTAAGTAATGAGATTTTTTTTTTTTTATTCGAATAGAATTACAATTCAGTATTGCCTCCTTGGGTATCCACACAGCGCTGGAGACGGTTCTTCCATTCATAATAGCAGTGCACTCATATACAGGAATAGCCTTCACAGCCTTCAGCTTTTCAGCTAGTCGGTTACAGCCGTTTGAATGTTTTCTATGGTCCCATAATGACGTCCGTTGAGGTGATTTTTCAATCTCTGTTAAGGGTCAATCTGAAGTTAAGGGTTAAATTCGTTAACACACGCAGCGGGCAGTTGGTTTCGACTAGGCGCTGGGTCGTTTATGAGGGCTAATCTGTTGCAAAAAATAGTGCAGGAACTCTTTCAACATGTTTTGCATGTTTATTAATATTTTTTAGAAATCAATTTTTTACCCGATATATGAATTTAAAAATGAAAAGTAAGTATTATAGGTTTATATATATATAAAAAAACTTCTTTGGAATATTCGCAGGGAAGGCACTGCCTCCTCTACTCCCCTGACGAGGCGCCACTGATGGAACGGGCCTCTCAAGGTTTTTATTGCGCCCCCGAAATTAGATTTAAAAAAGCGCACGAACTTTTCACATAAAACACTTACTAAAAAATTGACGCAAGAGGACACCATAAAACCACTGCGGGGGCAACATTAATAATATACCTTGTTCCGACTAGCTGAGAAGAATACGTTAGATTCTTGCCGAACTTTAACCTATTTAGACGTACTCCATCCAAGTCACGCAACTAAACTTTTTGATAGATTATGAGTTAGGGTTCGGCCAGGAAACTTTCGTTTACTATAAATTACCATAAAACTGTTTTGCGACGAAAATACCAGTTACCAGTCCTGTACATCATTTAAGATTGCCGTTTCGTGCTCGTCGTTTGGTCAACGATTAAATATTTTAGTACGCTGTATCAGAGCTGAAGAATTTTAGGCATATTCTTTATTGGTTCTGGGCTAATTCCTGACCCTTGTCTGTTTACTTAGGCAAGTCTAATTCGCTGACTCCCAAACGCTATAAAATCGATTTTGTTTATTATTTTACGTTTGACCTCAAGTTGGCTGTGGAACAAAATCTTATGTCGTAGCCAAATACTTTCTAATATGGCTGATATGTGAACCAATTCTTAGTAGCTTGAGTTATAGACAATTTGATGTAATGGCTAAGTTTTTGCCATTGAATCTGATGGCCTAGAAAACGAGAGTTCTACTAAACTCGACAAACAGAGTTCTATTAAAGAAAGTTTTCTTCTTCGACTGGTAACACACCAACTTTCTGAGCACAAAAGAGCAGCTTCGACAAAAAAATGCTTCATCGGAATTGCTTCATGCTTCATCATGCAAAATCATGCTTCATCGTAGATGAACATTTTGTACAGGTTGTTGCCACCAAGACAAATTAATGACCACTGACAATACTCTGCTCTAGGGTAGAGCGGAGTCGACTTAAATCGACTTCTAGAAGTTCCTGCTACCAAGTTAAATGGTGGGGAAAAAATCTAAGTCATTTTTAAAAATAGTAAGGCAGGTTGAAAACTTTTTTTTAAACAATATACTCATAACTCCAACATTATCCACATCATTGCATGTTTAATTATGAAGCTGAAAAAGAAATGAAGGAATTCAGTTTATTTTCCTCTTCTTCCTTCTGCCTGGAGGAAGATGAAACTTCAGCATATGTGTTAAGTCAATGTGAAGTCCTAACAAATCCAAGGTTTTAAATTCTCAGGAAATAAAACCCAAAATCCAAAAGCTATACAAAAAGCACCAATCGAAAATGTGGAGCAAACTACGTAAGGCACTTTAAAGCAAGTGGAAATGCTACAATAAAACTTCAAGAGGTCGCAATGGCGGTTAGAACTATCTTCAGCTCGGCTATTCTTAATCTTATCTTAACCTAAGGATCAAAAGGTAAAAAAAAATGTAAAACCAAGAAGCAATCTGATCTGATCATCTGATGAGGAAAAATATGGCGATGAGTTTTGTATTTTCTGTGGAGAATGGAGTTGTATGTGGCGTCCAAGAACAAAGAGGAGTATAATCAGTGCAGTGCAGTGCAACATATGTGGATGTTAAGTACTTGAGGTTATTCGAATGAAGAAATAGGCAACTTAACAACGTAAACTTTTCTCTGAGTGTACATACATGTGAGAGAAATTTCGTCTCGGAATGGCTGCAGTTGGAGAGCTGCTAGCATTTTATCAGCGCCGGACACATTTACGCCCCGTGTCCTGTTTATTAGAGTCTAAAACACCGGCGCAAATATTATAAAAGTCATCGCCGAAACGAATTTATAGGCAAAAAAAAATAAGCGTGGAAGCTCCGAATCGTTAGAGCACCTAAAATTGGCCATTCCACGGATTATTCGGACAAGAGAGAGCTCATATCTGCCGTAATTGTTTTCGGTAAATTAGGCGTCCGCTTGAAGAGAAGTAGAAAATAGAGGAGCAGAATAGCGTGTAAATATGGACTCACTCAAGTAAAGGACGCTTTTTTTGCATTATTATTTGCATTGAAAACTTCATAAGACGCGCCTGACCCGCCAGAGAACTAAAAATTTGTTTTTTGAATATCGATCAGGTCACATCAACTTCAACATAAATTTTCAATGACTCTCAATACCTTGTAGGTTATTATGCATTCTAAAAGGTCTTTTAAAGATGAATTTGACGTCTGTAACATTTTCTTTTGTGTTTAACAAACGTTATAAACAAAGAAAGAAGATATTAATGAGCAAAAATCGCTGTAAATTTACGATAAAATTGAAAACGTTAAAACAGCTAAGTTATATAAATTTGGAATAATGTACAAACAAATATTATTTGATTCACAATAAAATTACTCTGAATTATTACCTATTGTCAAAATATTTACTCATATCATTTTCTGCTTTTTTATTAATTTAAGCCATTCCCCATCAATAAAATATTTATTTAGGTTGAGTTGATTATCTAATTTGATTATTATTTTTAAATAATTATTACTCCTACAACAATTGTTAGTATTATATATAGTTATGTAAGGGTTAAGTGGAAGAGCAAGTGATGGTTACCTATGCGTTAACTATCAGTTGAACTTCGCCCTTTGTCTCCAGAGATATTTTTTTTATTTATAAATACTATAAGCACTTGTTGTTATTTGTATAAACTGGAACAATAAAGACGCTATTATTATTATTATTATTATTATTATTATTATTATTATTATTATTATATAAAACAATTTGTAACAAGTTTTAATAAGATTGATTACGGCTTAATTAAAACTTTTTACAATGAATGTTAAGTATGAATTAATTGTTACAGTTTCTTCTTTTTTTTTGAGGTAATGCATAAATTTTCTTGACCATAACAATATTTAAGTAAGTTTGACACCTTTGAATTTATTCAAGAGCTTTTTAAATATATAATAATATCGTAGTGTACCGTTTAAAATTTTGAGATTGATGTCACGTGACAAAAATTCAAAATAAATATGTTTTTTTAACTTTTTTAGTCGATTTTCTCAAAATAGAAATCACCATAACACCTCCACTGATATTTACTCTTTACTTTATTAGTCATAGCCTTTTGACAACTGGCTGAAAAAACTTCAAGACCCTTACGAAACTGAAAATGAATCTTTTGATATGAAAATACATCTTTATGAAAGCACTGTATATGAAATATATATTTTTTTTAGCCACTTGAGAAAAAAGCTTTATCTTATATTATGAACATAAAATTATATATTTTTAATGGAAGTTGTCCTACGTTACTTCCTACGCTAATGATTATACATACATATACATATGTATTTATGTTGTATTGCCAGATTTATAAAGTATATCACAGTGTTATTCTTATTTTCTGTATTCCACAGAACCGTTCGGTATATTACTTCAATTACGAATTACAGAATACAAGTATGTACATTCAAAGACAAAAAGCATAAACTTGATTTTATTATATTTTTTGGTGGGTTTCATATGAACTTTCATTTCACCAATTCAAGTACTTTCAAGTACAAAATAACAAATCAAATTTTTGAAACACGCGCTTGAACCTCAAGCCTTGAAAATCAAGCACATACACTTTGTAGCTGACTCGTGTACTTTTAAACCACACTTCTGAATGGAAAAGTAGTATAAAATTGTGATATGTGGTAGGACCGCCTCAGTCAGTATTAGTGAAGGTAACATTAGCTTCAACCGTTTTTCATACTATTACAATACCCATCTAACAATCTAATTTGAGCCACATAATGGTATGTACAGTAGGGCACTTGAAGTGAAAATGAAGGAGATCTAGGTTATTTCAAAAACCGAGTTTTGTCCAGCGCTCATTCATAAGTCAGTGACTTTTAAAGGAAAACATTTTTTTTTTTCGGCAAAAAATAATTTTACTTTTCTACATAATCTCCTTTTAGCTCTATATATTTCGTCCAACGTGTTTCTAATTTTTTTATTCCTTCTCAATAATATTGTTCCTCAAAGCCCTCAAAATAAGCGTTTGTTTCAGCAATGACCTCTTCATTCCACCCGAATCTCCTACCATCCAACCATTTCTTCAGGTTCGGAAACAGAAAATAGTCGTAGGGGGCTAAATCTGCAGAATATGTTGGATCAGGTGGCAGTTCGTAGCCCAATTGATAATTTTTTGCCATGGTGCTTACGCATGTATGCACCCGTGCATTGTCCTGATGGAACAACACTTACTTCTTCGCTGAATGCGGTCGTTTCTTCTTCAAAACAGTGTCAAATGAATAATATTCGCCAGTGATCGTTTTATTCTTTTCAAGGTAATCGATATGAATGACACCGCGCGAATCCCAGAAAACTGTGACCATGAATTTGTTGGCCGATAAACCCATCTTAGCTTTCTTTGGTGCACGTTCACGTGTAGAAACCCACTGTTTCGATTGTTGCTTGGTCTCTGGTGTGGTGTGATAGATCCATGTCTCATCTACGATAACGAAAGGGTGCAAAAACTCGTTTTGATTGCGGCTGAACATCCCCAAACACTCCTTTGAAGTGGTCACACTTCATTCACACTTTTTCATATCCAAATAGTCATGCAAAATGTGATGCACCCGCTTAGTTGAGATGCCTACGGCCTCAGACAATTCACGCACTTTCAATCTTCGATCGTCCAATATCATTCCATGGATTCTATCGACGATTTCTGGCGTAACGACATTCGGACCATCTGAACGTTCAGCGTCACTTGTACTGGTGCGGCCACAACGGAACTCAGTAAACCACTTGTTAACCATTGAAATTGATGGTGCAGAGTCCCCATAGTATTTATCAAGCCTCCCCTTGGTTTCGGTAATGGTTTTTTGCGCAAAAAGTAATGCTTAATCAGCACACGAAATTCACTTTTTTCCATATTTGTAGGAATTAACGAGTTCAGCTGCTTTCATTGGCTGTCAAACATAAACTAAATGACGTAGCCTGCTCAAAATTTTACATCAGTATACTGATAGATGGCAGTTGACGGGAGCAGTGTTGCCATTAAAGTTACTGCGCGGGAAATTCAAAAAAGTTTCGGACTTATCAAACCACCCTCGTATCTTTCAATCCTTTCCATCAACCTGCAAACAAAAAAACAAATCCGTAAAGCATTTTCGTGAAAAGTATTTCCTCATTCCCTCCGGAAAATATTCCACCCGCTCAGCACAAATAAATGTTGGCGCTCTCCAAAAGACGACTAAATAAGGGAAAATAAAGCGAAATCAACGGCGGCATTGTCCTTTCTCAAGAGAAATTCCCGGATGAATGGGCACGGGCGGTCTAGTTAATTTCTAATTTGTAACTAAAACAAGCCCTTTCAGTGTTTTATGTGGAATTGTATTTATCTTGGTGGGTCATATTATTTGCCTTGCAGGGCTTAATATACGACGTGCTCCGACAATTCGCGAAGAAGAAACTTCTACACTAAAGCATTGAACTTCACCGTTAGAGTTACGCTAACTATTAAACTTCCAGGGAACTTCAAAGCGGCAGTAGCGTCTTTAAAACGAGGTGAATTGAGAGTGTACAAAAAAGTAATATTTCTCGGGAATTTTAGCAAGACCACGCTATGCTGAGGCTATATTAATTTTATTTACCAAACTATGCAAGATATTGTGAGAGTAACTTAAATTCCAGAATAATTAATTCCACTTCTGATGTTAGGATGTTCAGTTGTTCACAGTGTTGTCGTTCGTATTATGGTTGCAGCTTTTAATATCAAAATTCCCGGTATATTGTGTCCATTTTTCCTGTTTGTTTTCTCTCCGAGTCACTAGTTTTTCATTTCCATCAGTAATTTATGTAAATGTACTTGGACTCAGTTTGGCCCCGTAAACAAATCACTATTGTAGTAAAAAAAGGAGCAACACTGAAACATATACGAGGTGTGCAAATTATTTGAAAGTCCAAAAAAAAAGATATTAAAAAAAATTGATAAAAATAAATCGTGTCATACTTTTCGAAATTTCGATGTAAAACTTTCAATCCTCAAAATAAGGGTGAAAACTACCCCAATAATTTTGAAAATATTTTTATCGTATTTTACGCAAAAAAAAAACATCGAAAACCATTGCAACCTTCTTTTTAATTTTTTTTATTGAGGAAGATTGAAATTTTAGAGTCGAAACGAAAATTTATATTTTCTCACCCTCGCCATCCCTCTCCTTGTGGCTCAAAAAATCTGAAATTTTAGGGAAGTTAGTTTTTTAGCAAGTACTATCGATTGTGATATGTTTCAAACATAATTTTTTTTAACCTCACTTAGTTGGCGTGAAATGCCCCATACATATGTACATATGTACCTACTGAAAATGTACTAAGTACATTTAATTTAAGTATAAGTTAAATGGACATAGAATTTAGTTTGGTTTCAGTTTTAAATATACAGGTGTTCGTCTAACTATAGATGTATATATAGATATAATGCTGTAATCTCAATTATGGTAATTTAGTAAATTATATTAATTAATTAATTAACTATTTCATATATGTATTATTATATTGTGCCACTGTGTACCTGTGAATCTATTTGTATGTACTTTTTATACACCATGACTTGTGATCTATTCTTTTTTTTCTGCGTTTCTTATTTATATATTTCGTGTGTTTATTAGAAATAGAGCTTTGTTCTGTTATATCATCCGAGTCGTTATTCGCCCTATTTTTATAAATTATAAATCAAGTCTAAGATGTTATGTTACACGCTAAAACAATATATTGGACTGTGGTTTTAATTAGTATTTTAATTTAATATTTAAATTGCCTTTCTAACAGCTGTCAAGGTTAGCTATCGACCATTATTATCTCGTTCATTTTCAAAATAGCGTATCAACGATGCTACTAACTCTTGGCATCAGCTATTTAACTGTCGTGGAAACGGAAGTCTCATAACTACAACACTATGATTGTTCTGAAAATAATAGTTTTTCAATGCGAGATAAAAGCATGAAGCCCAAAAAACACACAAACCACTAATATTAATTAACCAATATAAGGATCAGATAACTTCAAACTGTCGACAAATATCAAGCAATACAACACGGCAACTTCGGATCTGTTGCCAACTGCATAACAACGAATATCAAGCGCGATATTTAAAATTCAATTTTCTATTGTATCGGCAGTGTTAGTTTTTCGAAAAATGCTCCCTTCTAATTTCGTTAGAAATTCGTCTAATGAATGTTTTTAAATAGCTGACGCTACCCCGCACTTCCTACCGTTTCATTTAGGAGATTAAGTATGTAAACGACAAAAAAAAGTACATACACGAAATATAAAACTACACCCTGGAGTAGCTGCCACAGCCTTTTAAGGACAAACCGTTTTAGAAGCGCATCCTGGAGCTCACAACGGCAATTTTCAAAGTGACCTACGTTAGCTCCTAAACAAAGAGGAGCATGACACTTGGGGGGGGGGTCATGATAAATGATAAAGGTCATGTTGGCGAATAATGTTAATTAATAATTTTAATTTTTCACATGCTGAGTTCCTCAAGGGTGTTAATTCCAGGAGGGTACATTAACTGCCCACACAGAAGAAGTTTTTCAAGAACCTCTCTGTAAAAGTGTTTTACTGTTTGGCCTGGAGGCACAAACTCTTTGTGGGCGGTTTCCTGGCTATCAAAAGATCCATTATCTTCTAGGTTCATCTTCAATCGACTCCCATCCTTGAGTCGAGAATGCCCCCCGAGATTAAACCCCCGAAAAACCGTGGGCGTGTAGTAGACTGGAAGTTTTGCAAAAGTATCCGCTGCGCTGTGTCCAAGTCTGAAATTAAACCTGATAGCACAGCGTTGCTCAAAATTAATGTCACTCATTTTTAAAGTGCACTAGAAAAAAGCAGTTTACGAAAACAGTCAAATGACTCTAACAAGTTCAAACTCGTACTGAAGGTGCAGCACGTGTTAACCTACCACTCCTAAGTCACGTCTCCGCAGTGTTGCTAGATCGGGCGCTACGTTGCCAATCTCATTACTTAATTTACACACCTCGTAGACAAATACCGTCAACTCGTTCAATGAGATCGAAATCTCCAGTCCACGGTCGAGAAAGTAATTTACGAGAAAACGTAATTGATTTTACGTTAGCCACGGAAAAAAAAACTCCGCCAAAGAACTCCGTGCCCCGAAGGCAATAAAGCTGAAGGTGCTCCTTAAGAATTCATTTTTACGCCCTGCCCGCGAATTCGGAGACAAATACGAGTTCAGCGATTTATTTATGGCCCCCCCATAAAATAAACATGGCACAACACGCATCAAATGTTTGAGGGAAACGCGGTGCGAAGCTGCCCTATAATCCTTATAAAGTGGCTACGACGCCGCCGAAATGATGCCGGATAAAATCAATGGACCGGGAGGCTGGCCAGACGACAGGGTTTCGTTCCCCGCCTATTTCGGTCTACCAACTATAAAGTGCATCCCCGTTTGCCTCAATGAATTTGATCAGGACGCTAATAGAAACCCGATACCGAACGACTTCGGGTCTTTAATGTCGAGAGCGTATAAAGTTTCAAAAAAGAAATTTTACTTACACAGGGTGTTTACCAGTGGCGGCTCCTCAAGGGAGGGAAAGGAGGCAGTGCCTCCCTTGTGAAAATTACAAATACGTTTTTTTATATACAGTGTGTCCCAAAAAAGTTGGAAACAGTCTATTAGTATTTTTTACTTATAACAAATTAATTACAACAAATAAATTAACAAACTATTAGTATTTCCAAAAAAAGTTTCCTACAAAAAACATTCGCATCAAAAACCGCCATCGACCAGTCAAAACGACGTCGACATTCTTATACAGAGTGTTTCACAAATCAGAAAAAACTGTTTCGGTTAAATGGCAATAGCGCTTAATTCGTATCTAATCAAGAAAAGTTATTAAGAAAAGTTGTTCATAATGCCGAAATATGGCGATATACGAAAAATCGATGCGATAGTCAAATGTTTACGAATTAACGCTGCTGGCCCAAAAAGTTGGAAACAGGCGGAGAGGAATGTCGACGTCGTTTTGACTGGCCGATGGCGGTTTATGGTGCGAATGTTTTTTTGTAGGAAACGTTTTTTGAAAATACTCATAGTTTCGATTCTTGGGCCTGTTTCCAACTTTTTGGGCCAGCAGCGTTAATTCGTAAAAATTTGACTATCGCGGTGATTTTTCGTACGCCCCCATATTCCGGCATTCTGAACAACTTTTCTTAATAACATTTTTTGGTTAGATGCGAATTAAGAGGTGTTGCCATTTAACTGAAACAGTTTTTTCTGATTTGTGAAACACCCTGTAGAAAAAAGAATGTCGACGTCGTTTTGACTGATCGATGGCGGTTTGTGATGCGAATGTTTTTTTGTAGGAAACTTTTTTTGGAAATACTAATAGTTTCGATTCTGCGGGATTGTTTCCAACTTTTTGGGCCAGCAGCGGTAAATCGCAAACATTTGACTATCGCGCTGATTTTTCGTATACCCCTATATTTCGGCATTCTGAACAACTTTTCTTAAAATAACATTTTTTGGTTAGATGCGAATTAAGTGGTGTTGCCATTTAACCGAAACAGTTTTTTCTGATTTGTGAAACACCCTGTAGAAGAATGTCGACGTCGTTTTGACTGGTCGATGGCGGTTTGTGATGCGAATGTTTTTTGTAGGAAACTTTTTTTGGAAATACTAATAGTTTCGATTCTGCGGGACTGTTTCCAACTTTTTGGGACACACTGTATATAAACCTACTATACTTTAATTTTATTTAATAAAATTAATATTTAATATACTGCCTATAATACTTTAATTCCCTTTCATTTTTAAATTCGTATATCGGGTAGAAAATCAATTTATAAAAATAAAAATATTAATAAACATGTGTCAAAGGATTTCCTGCACTATTATTTGCAACATATTAGCCCTGGTAAACGACACAGCGCCTAGTCTATCGCCGTGGTGGCAAGCCTCCGATGCCAATGTTTTCACATATGTATTTATAAGGAATAGGGAAGCGCGAAGCGTCGCAATTACCTGAGTTGCTAACGAATTTAACCCTTAACTCCAGTGGCATTAAAGGTCATTTAAAAAAACGGCATAGCGGAGGCAAACACGCTAACAGTTTCCACCTCTTACACGTGACAGTGCAGATAACTAGTCATTTGATCTCATGAACCTAACGATCTAACCTACAGAAATTATCTTTTATTGTTCTGTGTTTTGAAAATTTTTGTTGGAAAGTGCCGTGTATTCTTGCCGGTTTTTTTGAATGTTTTGAGTGGCATAGGAGAGTAATAATTATTGAAAGTGTTCCATATTACTTACGTAAGTCATTATTTTTATCTTATTTAATTAATTATACAAATTTATAATGGAGGTAACTGGCGGGTGTAGCAGTTTGTTTCATAAAAATAACTATACGAGTTGTCATGACACTCAAATACATATTCTAACCTACAATGATACTGTTGAGTATCATATAAAGTACAAATTTAATCGCCTGTCTTATGAGGATAAATTATTTGTTAAAGATTTAAGAGTACCACTGCCAGGTATAAGTAAAACTTGAATTAATCAGGGCTCGTAGTATTGTTAATACGTGGTATGATAAATGCAAATGGCTAAGTGGTTCTTTAACTTTAAATAAATTATTGTGGCCGTGTGTATTATTTCCAAATCGTGGAGAAGATGCTTGGACAAAGTCTGGATTTGATAAAATCTTAAAACTTTATCTCATTCAGTTGACACATTCAAAAAGTCAGGAACATATTAGTTGTGTTTGTAAATTACATCTTTTAGGCAAACAAAATAATACGAAAGTGATCAATTCAGCCCGTCAAATCTAAATTGACGCAGTCCTGGCAAAAATCCGTATTTTATTTCACTGCATCTTTTAATTGTACAATAATTTGAAGGAAACTCTACACCTTCCCGATGATTTTGCTGAACCAATAAAATATATTAGGTACATTATGTTAGACAAAAGTACTCACTATATTTTATCGACCAAGTAGAGGACCTTCTCCTAACTATGCGGCATATTACTAACAATGCATACCATCACAAAAATTTAGGAAACAAAATTTTTTACAAAAATATGTTTGCCTCCCCCCCCAAAAAATAAGTCACGAGCCGTCACTGGTGTTTACAGACTTGATAAAAAAAAATACAGAGCATCATCTATTTTCTATTGAATCGGCAGTGTTAGTTTTCCGAAAAATGCTCACTTCTATTAAGCCACGGCGATAGCTCAGTGGGTAAAGCGCCAGGTGAGAAGATGGCGATTACTCCGAGAGCTATTATCCGCGCGGGTTCGAATCCCGCCTATGGCAATTGGCACCTGTCACAGGGTTTGGTTGTGTGTCCTACGTCTTTTCCATGTGTATTCTCCTTCTGCACAGTCGTAGTGACTTTTAGAGGGACAATGTCAATTTCTGTGGTGTGATTTATTTATTTATTATCCCAATTTCGTTAGAGATTCGTCTAATGAATGTTTTTAAATAGCTGACGCTACCCCGCACTTCCTACCGTTTTATTTAGGAGACTAAGGATGTAAACGACAAAAAAGTACATACATGTAATATAAAACTACACCCTGGAGTAGCTGCCACAGCCTTTTAAGGACACAGCGTTTTAGAAGCGCATCCTGGAGCTCACAACGGCAATTTTCAAAGTGACCTACGTTAGCTCCTAAACAAAGAGGAGCATGACACTTGGGGGGGTCATGATTGATGATAAAGGTCATGTTGGCGAATAATGTTAATTAATAATTTGAATTTTTCACATGCTGAGTTCATCAAGGGTGTTAATTTCAGAAAGGTACATTAACTGCCCACACAGAAGAAATAACGCACACAATTATGTGCCCACAGAAGAAATAACGATACTAGCATGTATGTCTGTCAATTCCGCCTTATTAAACAGATACAAATATTTCCTATTTGCAACGTTTTGACTTTTTTTATTCATTAGGGTTTGTATGTTCTGATATACTCAAGATTAAATCAGTGACCGTCAAACTCGAAACCGTTGACAGTTTACAGTTAACAGTTGACAGTTGACCGACTATCTCGAAAACGTAAGAGAATATTTATTAGATAGACTACGAAATACGAGGTCTGTAAATTAAGTAATGAGAATATGATTTTTTTATTTTTTTTTTTTATTGGAATAGAATTACAATTCAGTATTGTCTCCTTCAAAATGACTTCCTTGGGAAACCACACAGAGCTGGCGACGGTTCTTCCATTCTTCATAGCAGTGCTGGAACTCTTATACTGGCATAGCCTTCAGCTGGTCGGTTACAGCCGTTTGAATGTTTTCTATGGTCCCAAAATGACGTCCCTTGAGGTGATTTTTTTAATCTCGGAAAGAGAACAGTCACAAGGACTCAAGTCAGGCAAATAAGGAGGCTGAGGAGCCACGTGAATGTTTTTACTGGCTAAAAACTCGTTTACTGAAATGGCGCGGTTTTTTCTAATTTCCAATTCGTTAGTCATAATCTGATGAACACTGGTGTAATTCAAATTTAACTCCTCCCCTATAACTCTTGTCGTCAACCGTCGATCTGGACTCACAAAATTCCGTATTCTATCGACTTTTTCATCGGTTCTTGAAGATGAATTCTTTCCGCTGCATGGTACGTCTTCAATGGATCTTCATCGTACACCTTCAAACTTGTACTGAAGGTGCATTACGTGTTAGCCTACCGCCCTTACAAGTTCCGTCTGCGCAGTGTCACTAGATCTGGCGCTACGTTTCCAGTCTCATTATTTAATTTACACACCTCATATAGTAGAGGATCCGCACTAGAAACGACCTTCACCGATCTGTTTAATGGATGAAAAGTATTTTATATCAAATTTGAAATATTGAAAAATTGAAAAATACTTTTTATTAAATATTGCACTCATGAGTTTAACGAAAAAATTTAATACCAACCGAAAGTATGAAGCCTATAGAATATACAAACGTTGGGTTGTCTATTTTTTTCCTGGCGTAACTACTGGGTTGGCAGGTATAAACAGGTAAATCGATACTAGTTATTTTCACATATTTGTTTAATAAATAAATCTTATGTCGAAATAAGCGCTATTTAATTGCGAACACGGTGATGTAGGGTTGTCTGTAGAAAATCTGGCCTGAATGACGGTTGTCGAGTTTTGAAAGGTGAAAATTTTCTGTGAGAGGAAACTTGTGACAAATAGGTCCGAGCTAACTATCCCGTGCGATAGAAGAGGACGCAACATTGCAACTGCGCGCGACGTGACCGCCAGATGAAAGAGAGCGCGCATGCTATTTATTCATGCAACAGAGAAGGATATCGATACATTAGTAAATACTAAACATTATTTTGGAGCAACTGTCGTTAGAGTTGAGAAAACAACGATAACTATTTAATATATTAAATATTAATATAATATAAAATATAAAAAATATCATATATGTGGCATTACAATTTTTCGCGTGCCTAATGCCAAAAAGGTATATGCTATATATATAGGTCCACTGTAGGAACCAAAAAAGCATATTAAAAATTGTTTTTGCTTAACCGCTTTGAAATCACTTCAAATGAATATATTCTTACTATAAAAGAAATTAATGTCAAAAAGACCTATATATTTTTTTCAATAGGCCTTTTTGGCATTTATTTTTTATTTTATTTTTATACTTCTGAAGTATTACTGAAACGCACAAAGTTTACAGTCAAAAAATTAAAATGAAACCAAATGGATCTTGTATTACGTACAAAAATTTTATTACAATATTACATAAATACAAAAATTAAATTATTAAATTATTGCTTGAACAAATGGTATGCGCACTCTCCTTCATCTGGATTTTTTACATACAACCCTACATCACCGTGTTCGCAATTAAATAGCGCTTATTTTGATATAAGATTTATTTATTAAACAAATAGGTGAAAATAACTAGTATTGATTTACCTGTTTATACCTGCCAACCCAGTAGTTACGCCAGGAAAAAAATAGACAACCCCAGTGGCGGTGCGTGATATTTCAGTTAGCCATATCTTGAAAACGACGCATGGGACCCACTTCACTTTTTAGGTGATGACTATACACCTCTTAATTTTAAGGAACATTTGTTTCCCAAAATTAAAAAGTATGGCCATAACTTTTTATTTTATAGGAACAGTTCCAAATATTTTGTAACAAATCGAAAAACGTCTCCTTATATTTGTTTCTAGATTATGAAAAAAATATATACTGCAAATATCCCACAGAGCGTTACTGAGAACCCAGGGAGTGCTCCAGTGTTTTTGAAAACTTTTTCGCAAACTTTGCTGACGGTTTTTTCACTATAAATCCTTTCTGTAAGAGGTGTATAGTAATCACCTAAAAAGTGAAGTGGGTCCCAAGCGTCGTTTTCAATATATGGCTAACTGAAATATCACGCACCGCCACTGGACAACCCAACGATCGTATATTCTATAGGCTTCGTACTTTCGGTTGGTATTAAATTTTTTTGTTAAACTCATGAGTTCAATATTTAATAAAAAAGTCATTTTTCAATTTTTAATTAATCATAGTCTGGCCAGGAATTTTTTAGCCAACCCACCCGAGATATATTTTCTAATATTTTAAATTTGATATAAAATACTTTTCATCCATTAAACTAGGTCGTTTCTAGTTCGGATGTTAGACTAATATGTATCGCAATTGAATAGGCATAAGACATAGGCATAGTTTTCCATTTACTCTCAAACAGCCTCTCAGATTACTAGAGAACTCTACCCCCGAAGCATATAGTTAACTCATATTGCGCTGACAGTATTGTTGGCCGTCTGCCTTTCTAAGATAACCTCCAAACTTCACCTTTTTCCCGAGTAAGGCAGACCTAGGTCTCAAACATAAAGAAACGGATAAGTTCATTGGTAAACAAACTTGTATATATTTATATAAGACATCCAAAAAAAACGTCATCAAAGTTGGCCGAGAAAAAAAAGGCGTATTTCTATTTTTAATCGAATTTATAACCTTATTTACTTGTCAAGACTATCACATCATATGACAGCCATTGTTTATTTTACAAATTGTAACAGTCACTTGTCAAAAGTTTGACATAACCGAAAAGCTTAGACATGACCGCTATTTCCATCGCTCTCGTTCATAGCCAGAGTTGATGACGTTTTTTTTGGATGTCTCTATATTAAAATTTGCCTTTCCTAAACAATTAAGAAGATTTTTCTAAAAGTCTGTTCAGACATTTCAAATCAATTTTTTTTCGATCAATACGAAAAGTAAAAAGCTTCCATCATTTAAACGAGCAGCTTAATGTAGTATTAATGTACTTGCAATTCCAATATTCGATGCGACAAAAGGAACGAGAGCTAAGTAGAAAAGTTTCTTAAACTAAAAAGTTTTACAATGTCATGTTCGTAATCGCCTTTGTATGTTTCAGCAACGGTGGAGCCGTGAGACACAGTACAAAATTAAAACATACAACTCCTGCAATTCCACGGCATCTTACATTATAATCCTATTTGGGGCACTTCAGCGTGTGCGTGAAAAAAATTACTCGGGATCGCTCTCTACAATTTGACATCATTAATCTTTGTATCCGAGACGTTAAAAGCGACAACGTTCTCGAAGAGCGACAGTGTTATATTTTACTTATCATTTTAGTTTCCTCTTGTCTTCTCCTTTAAAAAATCTAGTTACGATGAAAAATGAACCATCCGAGCCTCATAAATCTTTTAGTGAACAGGTGCATGCGCGACCTAATAACCGCTTAGTGAGGACAGTGCATTTTCGTGTAGGTGTTCATTACTACACTAGTAACACAACTTAAAGGATATTAAAAAAATTCAAAATTTTTGGGTGATGTTCAACAAGAGATAACTCGGAGATGTGGTCGTACAGAAAATAAATGGTCGTACAGAAAATAAAAAAAGGAAATTGTAGCCTCAAGTGTCTAATTTTCAGATCTGGACTCAGCGGTTCTCACGGAATCTTCCGAAAACCAAAAAAAATTTTTTTCCAAATTTTTGCTCGTCTTTAAAATGGTCTGTGGACTTCAAAATTTTGTTTTCATCATGCGACCATAAAGCTCTTTTAGACAATTTAGTCAGCTTTAATTTGACCTCTTAACGAACTCCGTACGATGATTTGCCGCGGAGTTATCGTCGATCATAGCAAAAAAAGTCCTTTTCAACTTTGTCAATCAATTACTCGGGAACTAATGATCGTACAGAAAATGGTGGTAGGGTTTTGCAAACTGCAAAACATTCTCTATAAGACATAATCGAGGGCGATTGATAAAAAAATATCTTTGAAGCCATAATGTTGGCTGAAAATTTAAGGATGTGTTTAAGAATAACATTAATAGTTTTTTTTTAATTTCGACTGTTTAGATTGCTTCCCAACATACAATGTGTCCACGGATGAAGTTGACGAGGGGAAAAAATTTCTTTATTTTTGGGATTACGAAACAAAGTGAAATTCTTCATGAAAACTCCTGCTGATGCTCAAACTATCAAAATTAAAATTATATTGCCAGATTTTTATTTTGGATTAAAAATGTTAATTGCCTTTTCATTAAAGTCCCGGATTTTTTTTCACAAAATTTAATACAATTAATTACTTGGTTTAAAATATGTCTGTTTTTATCCACATTTTCATTGTGACGTCTTATATTTTCACGATAAGCACTATCAAGCTGTTGCCTTATGTCTACCTTTCCCAACACACTAAAATCTAAGATGTTATGTAAATGTTTTTCATTGTAGCTAGCATGTTTCTTAGCTTGTTCATTTAAATATTTTAAATCACTCACCCCTTCTTGAGTCCATGCACTTTGGTTGCCACCCATCACTAAACAAATAAAACAAAACAGTTTGTTTGTTTTAGGACACATAACCACTTAAATCTGTCGCAGACACTACTATTAAAATTTCGTGAATAATTTCGCGAATTTCCTACGTCTGTTTTGGAAATAATCAAATCGGGTTTCGGCCTTCCTAACCGTTTAATTTCCGTTCGGATCTCGTATGTAATATTAGTCAATAAAAAGTCCACCGAATTCATTCTGAAACGTTTCTCAATCAAAAACAGTAAAATCACACTTCTCAGCGAAGAAAATAAACAATAAAACTAAAAAAGGTCACTCAACAAGTGTGACCCGTTCAGCTGATATTCGACCGATTTAACGACGTTCTGTCTGCAATGGTCGCCAAACTTTACTCACCGAAAAAGTCCGAAAAAGCCCGATTAAAAACGAGGGCTGGGAAACTGTGTGCCCTCGCCCACGCGCGCGAAATGCGAGGAATTCAGACTACGGTGGCTCGGTGCTCGATCGATAGTCTGTCATATATATGTGATAAAAATCATTATTTGTGGATAAAAGGAATAATAATTAGAATATGAATAGTTTGTCGTATACAATTCATTTATATTATTGTAACAGTAATTTATAGTAAATTAACACAAAATAAATATTTTCTATTGAAATTTGGGCTGGGCACGTGACCCTATCACCAGCCGCCACTGGGCTGAAGTGGAATTTAATGAGACCACGTCATATTTTAGGGTGTATTACTAGATCTATGTAAATATAAGGCTGTACTACCAATAAAACTTCAAACAAAACTTTCAAAAAAAGCGAAAAAAAAAATATTAAAAAAGTGTGCCCTACCAGACGATTTTGAAAGCTTGCAAAATGTTTGCAATTTTTTTTACAATTACCGGGTGACACATTTTTTTTTTATTCTTGTGCCTTTTGGGAAATTTTCATTTTACGTAAAGATACTATTATAAAATCTACTTATAGTACTATAAAATCTCAAAAACGAAATAGCAATCACTGATCAAGATAATACTATGTAAAAAATCTCTATTAATCGACAATCAACATCGCGAGTATATCAATACGTTAAACTATATATCATATCACTTTGAATTACTATACGTCCAAAATTTAATTGAAATGTTTTGCAAAACTACAAAATACCCAAATTTCCTATATGTGTAGGAAATATTTTGTGAAGTACAAACTGCTGAAGTATATTTTACATAATCTTCCATCGTATGACGCAGAATTAATTTATAAAATCTCTTTCAAGTCAAGTCGGCCATATTGGAGCGTTCTATTTTAATTAAATATAAGATAACGATCGAGACTAATAATTTTTCAGTGCCTCACGCACCAACGAATTTAATTACAAACATAAATAATATTCTCACATTTAGTGCTACGATATATACGCAAGCGTTACATTAACAGCTATTAAAAAGCAACGGCATCTCATATATCACTTTTCTATATATTAAAAAAAAAAACATTTTAACAGTTTTTTTAGAAATATAATTTCTTGCCGGTCTATGTAATTAAAAATTTACATTAACCATTGTGGTAACGAATACGTTTATATTGCCTTTTTAAATACTTCTTTCTATCTATCGAGTAGTATAGTGAGTTTTCAAGCTGAGTTAACCCATTACACACCCAAACGGACATAATTTTTCGTCCTTTTTGGAGCGTCAATCGCGTCTTAATGAATTCACTCAATAAAAACTACTTATCCTAATGTTTTCGGATGTGATCTTTCGATTTCCGGGGTCAGAATTATGATTAAATGCTCTAGAAAAAAATATGGCTGACTTTATGGAGAAAAGTACTGAAAATTTGGGGATTTTTTTTATATATATTTTTTTTAGTCCAAAAAGTACTCTAACCTACTCCGGATTGTGTAGGGAGGTGGAGGCAATAGTTGGAGTTGATGATTGAATTTTTTTGCCGACCTCAACTGACTCTAATCTTTTCAAAATGGTGGACATTGCATAAAATCTCATGAAATATGATTTTTTTCTCTAGTATTAACGAGAAAATAACGTTATTGTGAGTTTTTCTTGATCCACAGTCATTTTCCTCAATCAAAACAATACTACAGAATATATTTGACTAAATTTTCAATTTTCAATGATGGCGGATTCAAAATGGCGGCCAGATTATGCACTTAATCCCTAAGTGCATAATATATAATTCTCATGATTTCATCATGAGAACCTCAACACCTGAAAAAAACATCGTTTTGAGGTTAGAATGACAAATATTTTTTTACTCAGATAGAACGCATTTTGATGAAAAATAAGTTATTTTTCCGTTTTCAAATTTTGAATTTTCAAGAATGATGTCCGTCATATTGAATCCGCTATCTTGGATTTCAGACTTTTTTCACCAGGAATAAATCAAAATGTTACTAAACCATGAAATGATATAGGAAAAGTATAATTACAAACTCCTATTTACTTTTTATAATGAAAAACGCGCCATTTCTTGAGAAATCCGGCCGCCATTTAGAATCCGAGATCATTGAAAATTGAAAATTTAGTCAAATATATTTTGTAGTATTATTTTGATTGAGGAAAATGACTGTGGATCAAGAAAAACTTACAATAACATTATTTTCTCGTTAATACTAGAGAAAAATTCATAGTTCATGAGATTTTATTCAATGTCCGCCATTTTGAAATGATTAGAGTCAGTTGAGGTCGGCAAAAAAATCAATCAACTCCAATTATTGCCTCCACCTCCCTCCACAATCCGGAGTAGGTTAGAGTACTTTTTGGACTAAAAAAAATACATATATAAAAAAATATCCCCAAATTTTCAGTACTTTTCTGCATAAAGTCAACCATATTTTTTTTCCAGAGCATTTAATCACAATTCTGAAATCGAAAGATCACATCCGAAAACATTAGGATAAGTGGTTTTTATTGAGTGAATTCATTAATTTCCCTTCGAGATTGACGATCTAAAAAGGACGAAAAATGTTGTCCGTTTGGGCGTTAATGGGTTAAATACAAATTATCTACTAAACAATCACCAGCATATTTGTTTTGAGCAGAAAATTTATTTTCCTCTCTCGCATTCATTTTCCTACATAAATATGAAACTTTTCCCCCTACGTCTTCCTATAAATTTACTACGAAACAGATTAGTTTTATAAACAATGTCGGTTGCGGCATAATAAAAATCTGTGTGTACATGCAAGTTATTTACCTTTCAACAAAGATATATTTGCACATCAGTCTTAATAAATTCCTAAATGTATAAAATGATATATGTACATCATTTACGATGCCCTTATTTATCAGAAATATATGAAGTACAAGGTGATCTACGGGATGTGTAAATTTGAGTAATGAGACTAATTTTTTTTTAAATTTTTTTATTAACAGAATTACAATTCAGTATTCAAAATAACTTCCTTGGGAAGCCACACACCGCTGAAGATGGTTCTTCCATTCCTCATAGCAGTGCTGGAATGGCTGGTTCCAGCCGTTTGAGTGTTTTCTATGGTCCCAAAATGATGTCCCTTGAGGTGATTTTTCAATCTCGGGAAGAGAGAGAAGTCACAAAAGCTCAAATCAGGCGAATAAGAAGGCTGAGGAGCCACAAATGTTGTTACTGGCCAAAAACTTATTTACTGAAATGGTTGTGACAGGCGCACTGTCATGATGTAACATAGTTGTTCTTGATGTTTGGCCTGGAGGCACACGCAGACCCTTTGTCGACAATTCCCTGGCTATCTAAAAAAGTATTGAGTTTACTATTTGAGCTGGACGCACAAGCTCTTTATTGCTTTTTTGGGTCTTCAAGAGCAGATCAGAAGTGTGCAATTCCATGCTTTGGCGCTAGGTTTCCGGGTACTTAAACACAAGTCTCATCTATCGTATTATATCGTATTCTATCGATATGTTCATTGGTTCTTGCAGATGATGGCCTTCCGCTGTGTGAAGGCGAACGACTGCTACTGTCAAACTGAGCGACCCACTGGCTTGTCAAGCCAGTGATCAGGGTGGGGAAAGTATCACCAGACACAGTTCTCTTCAAACTTTCACCAGCGCTAGTAGCAATAGTTGGTTATTTAATAGCAACCTGTTAAGCAGACACAGTCACCGCATATTATTTTTTTGCGCTTATTGACTGACCTAAGTCGCGAAACGACTATTCGCGAACAGAACGCAATAATATTACCGTAGCAGCCTACTTATCCTAACAAGACAGGAATGCATTTCTCAAGTCAGCAAACTCGAGTAGGCGGCGCGTTCTGCCTTACATTTAATTACGTATATAACCGATGTAAATCTACACAGTCCTTATCGTTTCCTGCCCCGTTCCGGTGCACCGGACTGGAGGCTACGGCAACCGCGCGATAAGCCAGCACAAACAGAGTCAAATACGTGCTTTTGAAAACGAATCCGAGGCGGCGGAGCACTCGTCCGTCTGAAACAAATGCGCGTCGGCCGGCCGGCTCGCGATCTTTTCCGCTTTCAGAGGAATAAGTGACAGGTAATCGAGAATTTCAAATTACTAGCGCGATACAAAGACCCGCACCGAAATAATACGGAGAGTTTTTTTGCTTGTTTCGTAACACAGTTGGGTCGGATTGGTTTTGTGTGGCCGAATGTACGATTGAAGTGTCGAAAACATTTTGTTGTTGGATATGGAACACGCAAGGGTCGACTGAGACATTTCCAATTTCAAAGCAAAGTGGACAAAGGACTTGTTTAAAAATATAATAAACGTTTACTCCTTTTATTGTCCCACGGTGGGCAACTGTAGATCGATACATTAGCAGCTGGACTGACGACTAATGAACAGTCAGAAATCAGTCACTGATCTACTATAATAAAAAAAACTGGACGTTTTCCACGAAACACCGAACTACTATACTTTTGACGAGCTTTTATTTAACTTGCAATGTATCTGTCTGTCTGTCTGTCTGTCTCGTCAGTCCGTCAGTCCGTCAGTCCGTCAGTCCGTCAGTCCGTCAGTCCGTCAGTCCGTCAGTCCGTCAGTCCGTCAGTCCGTCAGTCGTCCGTCAGTCCGTCAGTCCGTCAGTCCGTCCGTCCGTCCGTCCGTCTGTTCATCTCAATCCTCAACCGATTGATATGAAATTTTGCATACACATTTAGTTTGAATGACAATGCATGGTTAGCTAAGTTATGTCATTCTAAATTCAAAATGGCGGACGGTCTAAGATGGCGGAATAGTCATTTTTTGCGCACTCCCAAATGAAAGGGTTTACTGAAAAGAATACGAAAAAAAATAATAAAATGACTCCACGTTAAATCCAATATGGCGGACCGCCCAAGATGGCGGACTAGTTATTTTTAAGCACTCCCATAATGTGGGTATCAAATGAAAGGGTTTGCGAAAGAGAATACGAATAAACTGACGTTTGCGTTTAACCCTTCGAGGAGATGGTGTACTACTGCCCGACTAAACAGTAAAACTTAGCGGGGTCGTGTCTTAACTAATATCAACCTATACCCTAGGCAAATTCTAGCGGCGTTGAAAAAAATTCAAAATGGCGAAAGACAAGATGGCCACCATACCAATTTTAAAGAGTTATAACTTGGTATAGGTTAGGGATAGTATGAACAGGTTGAGAAACATTTAGCGCATACTTTTTTGTGACACAAATTGTACTAAAATCATGGTAAGTATATAAATCGCATTGAAAAACGCCCCCTTCTTTTTCAGCAGCGCCACCTACCGGTAAATTTTCGAATAACAGACCTAAAGTAAACTTATGCACCTGTGAACGCCGCTAAAAGTTTTGATTTTTGAATAGACAAGTGCATCATTTTTCGCTTTACGTGCGTACAAAAATGTTGGTCAGTTCCGACCCCCTCTAGAGCGACCGCTAGGTGTACTTGAATAGGTATGTAAACTACATTTCCTTATACTATTTGAAGGTGACAGGTATTGTGTAAGCGGAAAAGTCGGTACGTTTTGTCTACGAAAGGCACGATCGCTCTAAAGCTCGAAATTACTAGCTAGGAAAGCTAGGTTCCCCAAAAATCATAAATGTTGTATAACTTTCGACACGAATATTTTGTATTAGTGAATTCATTGTAGATAATTGTCTTTGATGTACTTTCAAGCAATAATAAGCAGAAACAATTTTTTTTTCCATTTCAAAAATTAAAAATTTTAAATCGAATCTGATCCAGTTACGGCAGAATCACCCATATGTATACAGTTTTCACTATTGGTCGCAAGAAAGCCAAGGAAAAGCAATCACGATAAAAATGTCAAGGTCAAGGTGTTACAGATTACGATCAAAGTGTACATCAACATATGTATCTTCTTTCCAACAGTTTACAGTTTACAGTAATTCATGCATATATGCTGATTAATCCTGCTGTTTAATTTTGTTTAAAATTAAGTTTCATCGTTCATTATTTTGAGCTTTTAACCTTACTGACACTTGTAGTTCCGAGATATTCAATCATGGAACGATTAGTTGGCAGGCGCGTTGATGAAATGGAATTTATTGCGGGTAGTTTCATTGTGCCAGTCTTCACAAAGGCGTAACGTAATAACTAGCAGGAAGTTCCACTCACGGCGTATTATACCGTTGCCTTCTAGTCTCCTGTCCCACGTGGGCGTCGGAAAATGTCTTTGTGCGCGAGAAAAATATTAATAACCCGGTCGTTAGGGCGTTTTAAGCACGACTACATGACAGCTAATATAATGTTTTAGTTTACCGGTTCAAAAAACGGTTTGCTTTTAACATCCTTTTGTTGTGTTGTAAATATTACTAATTTCTGTTTCATTGGGCGTTTAATTTTATTCCAGTCATGTTGTTCCAGTTGTTGGGGGGAGTTGATATTTATTATTTTAAAGTAACAGGAAATGTATATACTGGTTTTCTATTTAGTTTAATACCTACCTACAAGGTTTATTACACAAAACAGAAAAACATCAAATTTTACATAAAAAAAACTTACATCATAAACGGAGGCGCTTATACGTTGGATTACATTTTAAAACATACCATCGGCGCCTCAGGCATTCTTAATAAAATTTGTCATTGGCACCTCCACCAATATTATTATAAAATATATAGGCGCCTTCGTCATTTTCATTAACATTTACTATTGGCGCTTTTTCAATATTTAATAAAATTATTGTTGGGAAAGTCTTGGGTGTGTGTTTTTATGTTCAATTGTTTTCGATTTTTAGTCATTTAATAAGCTTCAAAAAAAAGGGAAATTTACTAAAACATGGAAATAAAGGATTTGTTTTGTCTCGTATAATAAACTCTGTAGGTAGGTGTCAAAATATAAATTAAGACATTGTGCATACTCTTTGTCAACAGAGTATTTTTACTCGTTGTTGAATTTTGAAACTGAGTAGCACACTCGTAAGATATATATTATGTACATATATGTGTATATATCATACCATTTTGATTGTAAAATATGTTTTAGGTATATTTAAATGCATTTTAAGACAAGGTTTACGATTGCAACGAAAGCTTTCTCTTGTCTAAAAACAGGAGATGAAAATGTTTTTTTGATTTTCGAAGATGTAATACCGCTTTTTAACTAGACTATGATCCATATTAATGAAACTTTTTTCCTCTCTTGTAAAACGATTGTAATTTTCTTACAATTGTTTTAGTATTACTTAATGAGTTTTACCTTCAAACCGACGCACAGTGGGGCAAAATACTAATCTAGGAGTGCAAAAGTCGAAAAACGAAATATAGATAGATCTGTGCTTCTATTTTTAATGCCAATATAAATGCCCAGAGGAACTGAAACCTACATTTTTACTTTTTAAATTCACTATTTTAAAGCAAGGCAAGCGAAGGAAACTGTTAGGTTGAGCATGACGTCAAAATATGGCATAATCCTTCCTATCTTACGTTTAGAAGTTTAATATGAGATTCCATTTGTGATAACTATCCACATAACTAAAAATATAATATTCAAAATATATGTTTTTCTGAAATTTTAAAATATTTATTTCAAGAGGGTTTGTATAAATCAATTTTCTGTATTTTTTAATGAAATACTTAACGTAATTCACATGTATTCACGTTAATTTTTACTCAAATATTAAGAATGAGGTATATAGTTTTTGTTTTTACCAAATATGAGTGCAGCCAAATGCAGCTGAAAACGTTCTTTAATTTTTTCTGGAACAGTTCGCTGCAGAGAATAAATGCCATAAACTAAGAATGGCGGCAAAAATATAAAGGAGATGCAAATTTTGTCTAAATTACTAATTTTTGTCTAATTAGTGAAATAATAAAATTATGAGCTACTAAATAAAATACTGTTTCAATTTCGCTCACGGTGTATTTTACAGCTAATGTAAATCATTTATTTCGTAGACTTTTAATGCATAAATTGAAAATTTCAATGGAAAAGCTACCCTAACGAAAACGTTAATAATTAAATAGATCATTAATTATTACCCGAACGCAAACGATATATGCATTTAATGTACGAATTCCGGCAGTATTAAATTATGAATATTTAACTTACATGTATATTTCAACCTGAAATTTAATAGAAAGCGGCAGATAGGCATTAACCGAAAATAATTACGTTTGTAATTAGGCACGAAATTTCATTCGATCTAATTTTCCACTAGACCTAAATCGAGCGTCGTTCCTGAACGTAATGTTGCGGCGATGGAGACTTTTCCCGCGCCGAGCGAATTTAATGCAAGTCGTAAAACCCGCAAACTATTGCCAATGATAATAATTAACCCAATTATGGCAAGCTAGGGTGTCTATCGTTACCATGAATTAAAGCGAACAACAACAAAGAGCAAGACTTGGGGTAACACTACCTTGTATTTTTTGACCATTTTTTATTGGATTAGGGCTTAGATGCTTCCTTAACTATCCAAAAATGATATCCAAAAGGTTTTATGTGGGGAAATTTTTTTAAAGTGGTCGACAAGTTCGGTTTTCCGAATGAAGTCACGGTGCTGTTTAAATAGTAATTTGTGAGAGTTCGATATCGGTGCAGTAGGGGTCACTATTCCTACGTAAAAACAGTATACCTTGAATTAGAAGGACATTAAAGCAGGAAACAGTAGAAGGGCAGCATGAAAACCTATTATAAGGACAGTTGTATGGCCCAGGCATCGCCGATTAGTGGTAAATAAAAAATTACATCGAAATATAAGGGGCATTTCACGCCAAGTGAGGTCAAAAAAAATTTTTTTTGGGGGGGGGTTTTTTTTTTTTTTTTTTTTTTTTTAAATTAAAAAATTAAAAATAAGGTCAAGGTTTCGATGTGTTTACGAATCGAACGTCAGATTTTCAAAATAACAAAATGGCGAATTTAGTATGGTAGTCAACTTTTAAAAAATGGTTAAATTTTTGAAATTTAAAAAAATACCATCGTATTCTACGGGAAATTTTCTTTTTACGTTAGAATCGTAATCAACGACCCCAAAAACCTTGGAATATATTATCCACTTGCCATTTACTATCTCACAGGATGAGAAAATACGCTAAAACCACGTTTTTTCACCTTTGGGCCATTTTTTGGGCCAGTTCCTGGACGACACCCATTATGAATTAAAAATTAATCGAAAGTACAAAAAAAAAGAAAGAACAAAAAAAATTGAAAAAAAAATCGTGTCATACTTTTCGAAATTTCGATTTTAAACTTTCAATCCTCAAAATAAGGGTGAAAACTATCCCCAATAATTTTGAAAATATTTTTATCGTATTCTACGCAAAAAAAAAAACCATCGAAAACCATTGCAACCTTCTATTTATTTTTTTTTTCATTTTTTTATTAAGAAAGATTGAAATTTTAGAGTCGAAACGAAAATTTGTATTTTCTCACCCTCACCTCCTTGTGACTCAAAAAAATCTAAAATTTTAGGGAAGCTATTTTTTAGCAAGTACTATCGATTGTGATCGATAGTACTTGCTAAAAAACTAACTTCCCTAAAAAAATGTTTTGACCTCACTTAGTTGGCGTGAAATGCCCCATAAGTACTTTAAATGTTAAATGAGTTTTTCACGAAACCATGTTTTTCGAGCTGGTCGTAAAGCTAGCGCCTACTGTATAATATGTGTTGATTAATTATTAAACCAACACTGGCTGGTATTTAGATTAATCAAAAAAACAATAAAACATGGACTGTAATTGTTACGAAAAAAACCAAATGTATGTTGAAAAATAAGATTAAATTTACTCACCACTGTAGTCCAACAGGATAGTATAGGATAGAACAGGTAGTGCAGGATAGTGTAGGATAGAGTAAGTTAATGATGCTGTAGGTTGGATATTTTATAAATTAACAAAATTAAATGCAATAAATAAAATAACTAGTTCCTAGGTAACCACTAAAATTTCTAATAATATCTATTCTAATTCTGTCTAAATCTTGTTTAACTAAAATGCTAATACATTCGATTCCCTCTTAAGTCACCAAATCCGTGCATCATCTTCTCGCTTAAGTCGCGAAATTTATTCTCTCTTAAGTCGCAATCATAACCTCAACTTTTTCGTGTTTTTAGTTGCAAAAATAAATATTTGGAGATATACTACAGCACTTGTTATAATGAAAGATGAGCCAGCTGAAAGAAAAAATCAACGTAAGTATACCCAGTCGTGCGTGACGAAGTTCAATTTTCCACTTGAATGAATATTTTAAAGGTTAAATATTTTTTAAAACACACCTAACCTATTTTAAAGGTTAGGTGTCTATATTTAATGTATTACACAATCACTTTTTTCAATAAAAATATTACATATTCATGCGAGAATCCAATTTCCAAACGTAGTTCTAAAACTTTTACAGGCGGCGACTTAAGAGGGACAGTTTCGTGACATAATAGGAAAAAACGTGGTGAAATAAGAGGAAAAATGAATTAAGCGAAGGTGACTTAAGATGGAATCGTGTGTACCTTTTTTATATATATACCTATATAAAAAGTGTCCTAGGTTTTTTTGCCAATGTATTCGGCAAACACATTTCTAGAGACCTGTAGCCATGGATTTACGAATTTACCAATTTATTTAGAAGGAAACTATAATTATTACCTGCTGGCGTAAACACCTACAATTTTTAACCAATCGACTTGAAATTTAACTGTAGCCAAAAGAATAATCTAGTGAACGCACGTAGAACTTTTTGATACAAGAAAATTTGCCGATTTTATATCCGATTTTTACCAAAAAAACGTGTTTTTTTAAACTGATGCCATTTTTTTAAATCAATATTTCAAAAAGTGCTACAGTCGTTCACTAGATTTTTCGATGTAATTTCAAAATATTTTTGGTTTTTTTGTTCTAGATGCACAATTGAGACCTATAGGTTTACGGCCAGGGAGGTCGTAAAAAAAAGATGTTTCATTCCGAGAGCTGTTGTGTCGCCATTTTGTTTTTAAATTACTTTAAAAAAATATTTTTGTGTACTTTAAAAAAACGAATTTTAGTTTTGGTAAACATGTCCATAGTGTGAGCATATTCGATGTTTTGTTACACTACTAAGAATGTTGTAGATTCGTTGTAGTTCTTATTTTTTTAGTCTAGTGAGTATTTGTCTGTAGTATATCATTCGCTAAAATGTTACATTACAAACAAATGCTCCCTGCAACATTTGCGAAATGTTACAATTTTCATTATCGAATATTGACAAAGGCGACATGAAGGGAAAGAAATGAAACATTATAACAGTCATTACATAAATATTCTTTGCTACTTGTACTTACTCCTTGTTTCGAAGAAGCAGAAAACATGTGATTTTGAATAATTGTATTGTTACTTTCTTCTGTGTGTGTGTAGCTCTATCCGACCTACCCCAATTGTGGATCAATAATGTACAGGTTGATTCAATTCTAATTGAATCCACCTCTAATACTATTCCTGCTGTGGTCCGCATTTTCGAGGCTTATCATTTATATGCGTTGACGGTCGCATAAAAACCATCATAAAATTTATTTTATTGCCTTCAACTTCCTCTTTTAAATTCGTTTTCCTGTAGCGGTATTTCGCCAGTGCCCCAGGGCGAGCGGATCGATGATTTATCAATGCGCGTCTTTACATGCCATTACTGGCGTCGGGACGCCTTAATTTCCTGAGAATGTTGCCGAATATTTAAATCCGGATTCGAATAACGTAATATATTCCTGTTTACTCCCGTAAATATCTCTCTCCTTGCGGGATGTTGATTTTGTAAAATACGGGCTTTCAATACAGTATATTTATATATTTCCATTTTAAAAGTGTGCTGATGTAAAAAAACAAGTTGTCCTCGTTATGAAAATGTTCATGCTAATTTATATACTAACCACACTAATATCTAATCTCGGTCCATTAAAAGTAACTCAAACTACCTTAATAGACATCAGGGTGCCAACCAAATGTTGCTTTGTGCAACCGTAAACTGATTTTGAACCCTATTTTTCCAGATGGAGCTGAAAATGCATATTGAAAGCTATTTTCGCGACAGATTTTCAAGACCAAGTCCCTCTCAAGCGATAACACCGGCACACAAAAAAAAAGTGGTCATTATTTTTGACCAGACCCATCTAGGGTTATGTATTTCGATGCACTGAATCCGAATTTGAGGTCGGTACACCCTCAAAATTGAGTAAATTGCAAAAAACCGCTAAAAATCGCTAAAAATGGCAAAAAAATGCAGTTATGCAAGCGATAATTTTTTTACGAACTAGATCAAGTATGTTTATTATGTATTTCGATGCGCTGATTCCGAATCTGAAGTTGAGTTAGCTTGTCAACCCTCCAAATTTAGAGTAAATTGCAAAAAAACCGCTAAAAATCGTAAAAATTTATGAAAACGTTATGAAAACGAAAAATTTTTTTTCGAACTAGATCTAGTACGTTTTTTGTGTATTTTGATGCGCTGAATCCAAATCACAAGTTGATTTAGCTGGTAGACCCTTCAAAGTTAGAGTAAATTGCGAAGAACCGCTGAAAATTGCTAAGAAATCGTGAAAATTGCAATTATGCAAACGAAAAAAAAATGTTATACTAAATTAAGTATTTTTCTTATGTATTTTGATGCGCTGAATTCAAATCCGAAGTCGGTTTGGCTTGTACACCTCCAACGTTAAATAAATTGCGAAAAAACTTTAAGAACAGCCAAAATCGTAAAAAATAGTCATGAAGTAGTAGATAATATCAAAAAATAGTATTGTTCTTACTCACAGTAATAAACAAACCGTGATTCCTTTCAAATTATACTATAACATCAATAGATTGTAATTTAAATTTAAAAAAAAAACGACCATCCTTGATTTTACACTGTTCTTCGCTTGTATCGACTACAGTGAAGAATAAGAACGATTTCATCAAGACATAAGTGAAATGGAGATTTGGTATCAAGGAATATGGAATGTCAACATGATGGCCAATTTTTGCTGGACTTTAAAGAGAGAAATAACGAGAGAAAATAGAAAACGAAAGAAGAAACCTACTGCATTGAACTTTCGAAAAAAAAAGAGTTCGATACAAGCGAAGAACGGTGTAAAATCAAGGAGGGTCGTTTTTTTTTAATTCTAATTAGAATCTATAGATATTATAGTATAATGTGAAAGGAATCATGGTTTGTTTATTACTGTGAGTAAGAACAATACTATTTTTTGATATTATCTACTACTTCATGACTGTTTTTTACGGTTTTTTGCTATTTTTAGCGTTTTTTTCGCAATTTATTTAAAGTTGGTAACAAGTTGGCTTGGTGTACAAGCCAAACCGACTTCGGATTTGAATTCAGCGCATCAAAATACATAAGAAAAATACATGATTTAGTTTAAGAAATTTTTTTTCGTTTGCATAATTGCAATTTTTCATGATTTTTTTAGCAATTTTCAACGGTTATTCGCAATTTACTCTAATTTTGGAGGGTCTATCAGCTAAATCAACTTGGGATTTGGATTCAGCGCATCAAAATACACAAAAAACATAGTAGTTCGAAATTTTTTTCGTTTTCCTAACTCAATTTTCACGATTTTTAGCGATTTTCAGCGGTTTCTTGCAATTTATTCTAAATTTGGAGGGTTGACGAACTATATCAACGTCAGATTCGGATTCAGCGCATCGAAATACATAATAAACATACTTGATCTAGTTCGTAAAAAATTTCTCGCTTGCATAACTGCATTTTTTTGCTATTTTTAGGGATTTTTAGGGGGTTTTTTTTGGAATTTACTCAAAATTTTGAGGGTGTACGGGTTAAACTGACCTCAAATTCGGATTCAGCGCATCGAAATACATAACCCTAGATGGGTCTGGTCAAAAGTAATGACCACTTTTCTTTGTTTGTGTGCTAGTGTAATTAGTGGAATGCATCAGAGAGTTGTATCATAAAGCCTCGTGAACGTCAGCTGCGGTTCCGTAGGTGGGATGAGCGGCGGTAGCCTCCCACGCACGGAGAAAAAAAAGTTTAATCATTTCCTCCTGACTACAAATTTGTCAAACTATAGCTAATCCAATATCTTGAAGAAAAAAAGTCAGCTGACTATAACATGGTGTATTATAGGTCAGCTGGTCGCTTGAACATGAAAAAAAATAGAGGTGTATTCAATGATTACCTCTCAACTAAAAATTTACCTGATGATAGCTTATATGCTACTGTGGATGAACATAAATGTCAGCTGGCTGTACCTCGGTGGAAATATCGTCAGCTGATGCCTTGAAAGTTGTAACGCAGAAGTTAGGCGTGAGCATCTATCGGCTATTTAAATGCACCAGCTGACGAGTTTTCCCTCGATTATTACGAAATTGATTAATTTACTTATCTAAATATTTCTTCAGTTATTCAATTATATACTTATTAGTTGTAAAGTATCTATACAGAATATTTATTTAATCGGAACACTCATATCGAAGCGTAATGCCGAATAACACAGGTCTACAAAAAAAAGTTCTGTCTTTGCCATCAGACCCATCATTTCCGATGTATTTTGAAGGTTGAAACCAAATTTGACAAAAAATTTACCGCATCATTTTTTCTCCACCCGGCACCCCCATATAACCCCCATAAACTTAGAGGAAATTCTGTAACAATTTTATTTTGTTTTTGGGTGGTTGATCACGAATTGGTAATAATAAATTTCGCCTTAATGACAGCTGTCACAACTGAAATAAAAAGTTGATATTAAATGAATATTATTAAATTTTTTGGGTTGCTGATTACGATTCTGAATTTAAAAATGAATTATGTCAAAAATCATTTTTCACCACAGAATGTAATCAGCAACCCAAAAAACTTAATAATATGCATCTAATATCAACTTTTTTACTTTTTAGTGAAATTTGACAGCTGTTGACAGCTGTCATTAAGTCGAAATTTATTCTTCACTTCAGATTCGTGATCAGCGTCCCAAAAAAATCAAAAAATAACATTTTTTTAAAAAAATTTCCTCTATAAGAGTTTCTGGGGGTTATATGGGGTGGAGAGAAAAAATTGATGCGGTAGAAAAAATTGTTTTTGCCAAATTTGGTTTCAGTGCATCAAAATACACGAAATGATGGGTCTGTTAGCAAACACAGAACTTTTTTTTTGTAGACCTGTGTAATTTAAGATACGTCATTTCCTCCCCGGATAAAAATTTGTAACCTGATTGTTAATATACTTCTGTAATTAATAAAAACAATCAGCTAGCAATAAGTCGAGGAAAAACTCGTCAGCTGGTGCATTTAAATAGGCGATAGATGCTCCCACCTAACTTCTGCGTTACAACTTTCAAGGTATCAGCTGACCATCTTTCCACCGAGGTACAGCCAGCTGACATTTATATTCGTTCACAGTAACATATGCTATCATCAGTAAATTTTTTTTGTTGAGAGGAAATCATTGAATGTACCAATAATTGTTTTTTCATGTTCAAGCGACCAGCTGACGTATAATACACCATGTTATAGTCAGCTGACTTTTTTTTTCTTCAAGATTAGTTATAGTTTGACAAATTTTTAGTCAGGAGGATATGACTAAAAATATGTTTTTTCTCCGTGCGTGGGAGGCTACTGCCGCTCATCCCACCCACGGAACCGCAGCTGACGTTCACGAGGCATACAACTCCCTAATGAGTCTCACTAATTATCGTTCGAGAAGAAATAATTGACAAATTTTGACCTGGCTCCCGGACTACTACGTTGAACAGACAGTTACGTTACATCCATTATCTACATTCTTGCTAAGTCTGTAATTTCGTCGCGAGAAGACTACGACATCGTCCCAATTCCAAGAGAATGTTTTAAAGAAATTATCTGATAATGTCGTTATACAAGCAATATTTGGTTATCACTCTAATTCACATGTTTGAAAGATTTTAAAGTAGTGACTAGATTCTAAGTCTTAGTATAAACAGATGAATTGTACAGATTGTACTGGAGGCTAAACTATTCGCCATTCCATAGAATGCCTAGTTCATATGTTTTGTATTTCAATTATCTAGTTTATTTATTTTTTTGTTCGTCGTCAGTAATTTGATAAAATATTTTTCTGAAACACTCGAGTATCACGATAAATTACCCCGTCAATTTATGTCGACATAAAAATATTATACCTCTAAATGGTTAGGGAATGGAATGGAACATGATACCAAAGAGTACTGAAAAACAACCTTTCATTAATAAGTCTCGGGGTATTATATTAATTCATTAAAGCCACAAAGGTTAACCTCGAACAGATGAACTTCCCACAACCTTTTTTAACGGAAAATAAATTAAATACGGTAAAAACGATTCAAATCGCTGTTTTCGCTTTGAATAAAAAAACCTTCGTTTACAAGACGATCCGGTAGCTTGTGTAGTTGTTATTTTCCGGTTGTCTACCTTTCCTTTCGTCATTTAATGTTAAAGGTAAAACCATATTTTAATATCTTCAACATTTTTAATTCTGCACAAAGTTGTCCGGGCAAAAAAGGCCTTATTATAAATATATATCCGAAGAAAACGTCATCAAATCTGGCTATGAATGAGAGAGATTAATTATTATTATAAAACAAGATTTTATTTTGTCACATTTTTTGTAATGTAATGTTTAAAAAATATATATTGAGAGGCATATTCTTTTCTGTAAGATATTTTCATAAATTTTAACGTCTGTTGAAATTAAGACAGATTAATTTCGATAAGCCTACCTTCGCCTTCTTTGTTCATGGTTAGCTAAGTTCGTTTCAGTTGCAACGTTCCTGGACTGAAATTCCTCAACTGAAACAGATCCCGTGTTTCAATAGTTAAACGTTTACTTCATTGATTACTTTATGAGCTAATTCGAGGCACAATGCATGTTGCTCTTATAATCCAATTAAACCAAGATAAATCAAATTATCGATGATACCAATAATGCTATTCATTTGCTAAAAAAATTGTCAATCTAGTTGCCTTAGATATCTGTAGTTAAGTAGATACTTACAGGTCTAGATAAGAGATATATATTACTCCAATGACTCGTCATATTCATACTTAAATTCTATTCCACTTAACACAGAAACACTTCTATTCTCCAACTCTCAAGTTTCGTCATGTTGGCCTCATCAGAATATTAAAAGTGTTCAGTTTTAATCTCCCCATGACGCCAACAAAAAAAAGAACTGTTTCGGTGTTAAATGGAAATGTGTTCAAGTGTGAGTAATCACTAATAATTATTTCCCAAGAAAACATAAAATTGTTCATATTAGACGTCGCACCTATAACTTTTACCGATTTTTTTCCAAAACTACATTTGTTATTGAACTTTTCTCAAACTCTTGTACGTACAACTTTTATATGTGAAGTTTTATGCCCAATTTATTGTTATGTGATTGATACGAGACTCGGATATCGATAACGATATTGGAAAAAAACGAAAGAATAACGGTATCTGCAAAGGTACGAGGGAATAAATATAAAAATTTTAGGTTCATTTGAGGATAAAATCCCTCATTTTTACGCTATCCACTTGATTTATAGCTTATGTAAAGCAGCTGTATTTTCATATTATCTGTGTTACGAATGCAGCAATTTTAATTATACAATTTGTTTAGAGTAATCTTTTATACATTATACTAACGAATAATTCTTGTAGGCATTATGATTTAATGTACAACACGTTATTTTTATCTACCCACTGTATTTCTTGTCTGCACAGAAAAATCAGTTTTGAGTTTTCCCTTTTAAATTTTAACACGTTGTTCTGTGTTCTGTGACTATGTAATCCAGTAAATGAATTCCTGGATTGTTGAGAGATATAATGTATGTTTTTTAGAAAACTAATGTATACTTGCTGAGGACCCTTTTTTTATAAGAAATAAAAATGTTTTAATGATAATCGATTTTTAAGGTTATGTCAATATCCCATTCCCCATCTATTTTGTTTGAAGACAATTGCATAAAATGGAAGAAAACATAATTTTTCTTTGTTGTGATAGGCGTTCACATGGAGATAATTACAGCTGTTTGTAAAGCACCATCAATGTATGTGTGTACATTGGTGATTCCTAAGTTGAATAATATTTTTTAACAACGTATAGATCTATTCAAAGCAAATATTTTCCTGTTTCGAATTTACCTGTTCTATAAATTGAAAGCATGATCGGTTCAATGTTATTTTCAAAATTATAAGGTAACTTATAATTATAAATTATAAGGTAATTAAAGGTTTTTCTTCAGTTTATTGAAAAATAGTGTTTAAAAAAGATGTGTCTTTCGAATAGTTTTACACGCTAAAAAATATTACTCAACTTAGGAATCAGTCTGTATTACGTGCCAACAACATTTGGACACAGAATAATTTAGAAATGTGGATTCGATGTCAGTGGCGGCTCGTGGGTGTGTTACATGAGTGGGCACAGGGTGTGTCAATAGTATTACTCATTAGCTACCAATGGTGCCGCAGGCGAAAATTTTTAAAATTTTCAGTCATGCGTTTTACTGACACTTCAGAATTTCAATGAAAAAATTCTTTTATACAAAAATATACACTTTCACAAGAATAATAATTTTTGGGATTTGGTAGCTTTTTGAAATTATATTTAATCACGAATATTGAGGGCCTAAATATATTAAAATTATGGGTCGCAACATGTGAAAAAAAAAATTGATATCGGTATCTTATCGTTATTTGTAGAGGAAATCAGCTCACCTGTCCTTATTGCTAACAAAAATGTAATACAAATAATTAGTTGGTTTAAAATATGTCTGTTTTTATCCACATTTTAATTGTTACGTCTTATATTTTCACGATAAGCACTATCAAGCTGTTGCCTTATGTCTACCTTTCCCAACACACTAAAATCTAAGATGTTATGTAAATTGTTTTCATTGTAGCTAGCATGTTTCTTAGCTCGTTCATTTAAATGTGTTAAATCACTCACCCCTTCTTGAGTCCATGCACTTCGGTTGCCACCCATCACTAAACAAATAAAACAAAACAGTTTGTTTCTTACTCCCACATAACCACTTAAATCTGTCGTAGACACTACTGTTAAAATTTCGTGAATAATTTCGCGACGTCTGTTTTGGAAATAATCAAATCGGGTATCGGCATTCCTAACCGTTTAATTTTCGTTCGGATCTCGTATGTAATATCTTTATTAGTCAATAAAAAGTCCACCGAATTCATTTTGAAGCGTTTCACAATCAAAAACAGTAAAAACACACTTCTCAGCGAAGAAAATAAACAAAAACGGTAACTCAAAAAGTGTGACCCGTTCTGCTGATTTTCGATCGATTTAACGACGTCTTGTGTCTGCAATCGTTCGTCAAACTTTACCAGTCACCAAAAAGCCCGATTAAAAACGAGGGCTGCTAAATTGTGTGCCCACGCGCGCGAAATGCGAGAAGTACGGTGGCTCGGAGAGAATACGGAGAGAGTACGGTGGCTCGGTGCTCGATCTATAGTCTGTCATATATCTATGATAAAAATCATTATTTGTGGTATAAAAGGAATAATAATTAGAATATGAATAGTTTGTCGTATACAATTAATTGATATTATTTTAACAGTAATTTATAGTAAATTAACACAAAAGAAATATTTTCTGTTGAAATTTAGGCTAGGCACGTGCCCTTGTGCCCTTTATCACCAGCCGCCACTGTTCGATGTAGTTGATCCAGAATCTGAAACCATCTTTTTAAATAATTTCTCGACATGTTCGACTTTTCTGCCCAGTAGTGTCGTAAGTTTTGTTGCCCTAAATTTGTATTGCAACGTTAATGTTATCTAATGAAGTTTTGTGCAAATTAGAAAGTAGTTGAAATAAAAAGTTATATAGTTCATATCGTTTACTTTATCTGTTTTGTCTGCTTTGAAGAATTTACTTCGCATCCATGTGAAATAATATTGATCACATGAAAACTTGCCTAAAAAAAATCTAAACCAGGTTATTTTTGACGCTGAATCAGCAAACAGACCAGAACTGGTTAACGTGCCGCATTTTTTACCACCAGACATTTAATTATTAGATAGCAGATTTGTATTTTCTCGTTTATTGCTGGTCGGACCTGTTAAATAGTGGTTGATTGAAATTTCGCCCGTTTACGGAATATTCAGTTAGGGACTTTTTTCCTATAATAGTCGAATTTTAAAATTCGTGGCTGGTCACCAAACTACAAACGGTTAAATCCGCTTGAAAATTGAAATCGGCGCTTTTAATAACCCAGCAGTTGTTCCATTTGATTTTTTAATCGTTACAATCGATACATTTAATTGAAATAGACAAGTAGAAAACAATATTACTGAAAAACATTTGAGAGCGTTTTAATAAAAATATTTTTTTAATTCTTCAAACCTCAGTCAGCAAAAAGCCACGTACACTGAGCTGTGAAAAATAATATACTCGAGTCAGTTTTCTTATTTAAAATCATATTGCTTTCCTCATTTGTCTTTTTTACCAGACTCCAGTCTCAATCTATATTCAGGTTGATTCTGCTTGGTGCTCTGTGCTTGGATCACAGCGTGCTTGAAGGTGGAAAAATTATGATGAAAATGAATCCAAAATTGGTTTGCGCGGGCTGATTTTAGATTAAAAGCAGATTGAAAATTTATAAAATTTAAAATCGTAGCTAATCCCTTTCGCGTTTTATCCATATTTTTGGATTTTAGCCCTTTGCAATACAGTAAGTCGTATACATCAACTTTTTCTTCGAGCACTTAGCACTTTTAACTATCTATTAAATAAAACTATCGTAAATAAGTTTATTATATCTTGTAAATACAGTTCTTTAATTAAAAAAAACTTACTCGACAATATTCCATTATTAAAAATTAAAATTCATTTGTTTTAAAACACTTGGAAATTATCAAAATCCAAAAATTGTATTTTCTCGTACAAACATTTTTCAACTTATTTTTTATGAAAGTATAAAAGCGCGTAATAAATCTCGCTTTGAATTTAGTCAAATTTAAAATGTAATTTTAAAATCACAAATTATTTTTATTTGAAAAAAAAAAGAATATTTTAAACCACTTTTCGCTTATCCCAGGGTTAACGACGAGGACGTAGTGGTGATATAACCCCATGTTTTTTTTTTGTATTCTTTGTGTGTTTTTATTAATTTTTTTTTTTATTTTTTGTGTTTTTATTTTGTTTTGTATTATTTTTATGTTTTGTATTTTTAAGTATTCAAATATATTACACGTTCAAATAAGCAATGAGACAATAATAAATTAAATTAGAGGTGTAAGGACGAAATTTCAGTAACTGCTTTTTGCAATATTGGCCCATAAGACTCATCATGAACATTATTTATTTTATAGGATTCCCAGGTTTTCAAAAAATTTGAGATGAACAACTTCGCCACTTTGTTCTAACTAAAACCCTAAACCGAATATTGCATGCTTTACATGTGCAAGAATCACATGAATTTTACACATGAATGCACTAGATTCATACATACAGGAACTGGGCCAAGCATTAGGAAGCATTGAAAATCTTTCGGAGACTTTTGCAATATATAGAAAATGGTTTCGGTTTAGGGTTTTGGTCAGAACAAAGTGACGAAGCTGTTCATCGCAAATTTTTAAAAACCTGGGAATCCTATAAAATAAATAATCTAATTACACATCTAATTTAATTTATTATTGTGTCATTACTTATTTGAACGTGTAATATATTTGAATACTTAAAAAATACAAAACAAAAAAATACAAAACAAAAATTAAAAACAAAAAATACAAAGAAAAAATACTTCAAAATTTATTTATAACTATATTTACAAGATATAATAAACTTGTTTACGATAGTTTTATTTCTAAAAGTGCTAAGTGCTCGAAGAAAAAGTTGATGTATACGACTTACTGTATTGCAAAGGGTTAAAATCCAAAAAATGTGATTAAAACGCGAAAGGGATCAGCTACGATTTTAAATTTTATAAATTTTGAATCTAGAATCAGCCTGCGCAAACCGATTTAGGACTCATTTTCATCATAATTTTTCCACTTTCAAGCACACTGTGGGATTGGATCTCTGTTATCCCAATCCTTATCCTTCGGGAATTGAAAGTTACTTGGAAAGTGACACTTCAGAACCATATTGTCCGTGGGCATTCCTAGGATGGTGTTTCCCTTCAAATCGGTGTATTTTCTGTTGTTGTATTCTTGCTGCAAGTCTTTGTGCCCCACTCCAATGACCTGATCGCCCACCATTGCCTTGTTTTCGTTCATGTCATTTATCTGTATATTATGAAAGTGCATGATATTGCCCTCTTATAAATCCACAGCCCCATTTTGGGGTTTACTCCCCATTTTCATCCGCATATGCTCCTGTACATCCCCAAGCAAGTAATATTACTGGGCATCAAAAATTTCACGGGAATACTACATGATATAAATACAGTGCGTCCATAAAGTGACGGCATAAATTCATTATTAGCTAAATGAACAATATTATTGAAAATTCCCGAGACAGGTCAATTTTTGATTGCGATTTACTATTTTGTCACATACTAATTTAATATACAGGGTGTCCCACCTTCGAGTAATGACGCCACCACCGATTTTTTTAAATGGAACACTACATTTTTTTTCAATTTTCGGATGACCCTGGCCGAGCTGAGTCCAAAAATGTATCACAAGTTGCTTCTATCTATTACAGGGTGGACAACAGTACAAAAATTACAAATTATGTATTGCTGATTAAACGCACTAAAAAAATTAAATTAACGTTATTGTGATACAAAAATACAACTACTTTAATAAACACCAGTTTGGACAAGACGCGCGAATGACGCGAGGCGCGATACGTGGTTCGTTATTTTTTTGTCATTTGTTTTTTGATTGTCATTGTCATTTTTTGCCATATTAAAAACGGCTATTTAGAGTTCACTTTTGTATTAACGCTTCAAAGTAGGTACTTTAAGTGAAACCTAAATCTAATTTATTTAAAACGTTTTGTTGAAAATGCCTTTAAATGAAAGGGATAGGATTGAAATTCTAATGATGATTGGTGTTGGCGACAGAATGCGGACTCAACAAGAGGTGTGTAGATTATTCCATGAAATGCACCCAGATCGTGAACCTGTTTCACAATCTACAGTAAGCAGAATAGAGCGAAAATACAGAGAATTAGGACACGTGAGGGATGCACCAAGGCAAGGTAGACCTAAAATTAATGAAAATGTTCAACAAGACGTAATTTTGTCGGCACTAGAAAATCCACATTGTACAGTACGGCAAGTATCTAGGGATTTGAATATTGGAAAGTCTTCAGTATCGAATATTTTTAAAAAGGTAAAATACCATCCCTATAGAGTACGCCTCATCCATGAATTGGCTGAAGACGACTTTGACCGAAGAACTGAATTCTGCGAGTACATGATGGACCACAATAATCAAAATAACGGTTTCATTGCTAATATTTTATTTTCTGACGAGGCAACGTTTTTTTTGAACGGGCATGTTAATCGGCAAAACACCCGCTACTGGTCTCAGGAAAATCCACACTGGATGCAAATCCATACGCAACATCCACAAAAGGTCAATGTGTGGGCTGGTATTGTGAGAAATAGAATTGTTGGTCCATACTTTTTGATGAAAATTTGACAGGGAGCATTGTATCTGAATTTTTTACAATATACATTAATTCCTGACTTGACCCGGCTATTTCCCGATATTGAAATAGCCAATACTTTAGACGGCAGAATTTGGTTTCAACAGGATGGTGCACCACCACATTTTGCTATAGCTGTGCGCGAGTTTTTTACACAGAACCTTTCCAGATCGGTGGATAGGAAGAAGAGGATCAGTGGAATGGCCCCCTAGATCACCTGATCTTACTCCACTAGATTTCTTTTTATGGGGTTATTTGAAATCTAAAGTTTATACTAATAGACCCGAGAACATCCGTGAGCTCAAAGATCGAATCAGGCAAGAAACGTTAAACATAACACCTGCTATGTTACAAAATGTCAGAAGCGAATGTATTGCCCGATTCGGTCATTGTTTAGCAGTCAACGGAGAACAATTTGAGCATTTATTGTGACTTTTCTAAAAATACAGAAACGTATAACTTTCTAATGAAATTTTTCATAAACACTTTATGTATTGTTGTCCACCCTGTAATAGATAGAAGCAACTTGTGATACATTTTTGGACTCAGCTCGGCCAGGGTCATCCGAAACTTGAAAAAAAATGTAGTATTCCATTTAAAAAAATCGGTGGTGGCGTCATTACTCGAAGGTGGGACACCCTGTATATTAAATTATTATGTGACAAAATAGTAAATCGCAATCAAAAATTGACCTGTCTCGGGAATTTTCAATAATATTGTTCATTTAGCTAATAATGAATTTATGCGTCACTTTATGGACGCACTGTATAATAATTTCCTGAGTTTGCATAAATGTTAACAAATTATTTTGAATAAGTTCTGCCTAATGATCTATCCGACTCTCTTTACCATGTAAAAATACCCGCTCAAAGGCCGGCCGTCCAAATTATATAAAGCAACCACGAAATTTTCCCCACACCTCTAAGTCCTTCGTTATTATAATTAAATATGGCCGACGCCGACGCTACCGCAGACTCCAAAATACCTGAATACAGAGTGTTTGAACGGCGAAGTAATTGAGCACGTGATATCTCGCGTGGAATGCCTCCCTCCTTTCAGAAAATGCTTAGTATTCCGCGTGCGAAATTAGAGCGTTGGCGTGTCTCGGAGACTAAGGGCGCGGGGGTACTCAAAAAGCGACGATATCAATAATTAAAGTGATTTATAATTTGATAGGGATCCTTTACGAATTAGGGCGTGAATGACGCAGTCATCTGCCATCTGCCTTACAGACATCAACGTGGGCGTGTATAAAATTCTGCCCGCTAAGAAATTGATACTCTGCTTCATAATGATGGCATAAAATAATTATAAAGACTTAATATGTCAGGTGAAGCCCGTAAAGTCATTATGCGACGTGAATGAGACCTCACTACTGAGAATAAAACGCCACTACAAAATAAATACACAAAGGAATGGATCAATAGCACCGACACACACACACAAAATAAAGCGGGAATTACTACCATACTCGTATGTTTTCTGAGACGCTGAAACCGAATCCGCAGTTGGTTTAAACTCATCATAATCCAAAATCATGTCGTGATTTGTCCTCTCAACCTCAAGAAACGGTCTAATGCGAGTATAGGCCACTGCACTGTGATCCGAAATTTTGCAAAAGGGGAAATAACTTTTGTTTAATATATACTAGTAACAAAAATTTAAGGATATTAAAAAAAAAAATCCAAATTTTTGGGTGATTTTCAACAAGGGATAACTCTGGGAGAAAAATGGTCGTACAGAAAATAAAAAAAGGAAATTGTGGCTTCAAGTGTCTAGTTTTCAGATCTGGACTTTAATTTTTTTTAGCGGGAGCGGTTCTCACGTAATCATCCGAAAACAAAAAAAAATCCAAATTTTTACTCGTCTTTAAAATAGTCTGTGGACTTAAAAAATTTGTTTTCTGTACGATCATTAGTTCCCGAGTAGGTAATTGATTGAACTGCAAAACATTCTCTCTAAGACACAACTGGGGGCGATTGATAAAAAAATTTTTTTTAAACGATAATGTCGACTGAAAAAAAAGTTAAAAAGTTGCGAATTTAAGGATATTTGGAATATTTGGTATAATTTTGGATATAGTGGATGAACGAAGGATATCGTCGATAATTTTTTAACCTCAAAGTGTCCCCAAAAATCCCTCAAAGTTGCAAAGCGCTGCGATTTTTGTTTTTAGTGCCCCGAAGGTTTAAATTTATCGTAACGGCCAAAAATTCAAATTTTTCAAAAAAAAATTGTTTTCAATTTTTTCCAACGAATAATGTTTTTGAGCAAAAAAAATATGGATTGTCGCCAAAAAAATCATATTGAAGTTGAAAAATGCATAAAAATCGAAAAAGTGCTTGTTACTGTGATTTTTGGCCGAAACGATAAATTTAAACCTTCAGGGCACTAAGAAAAAAAATCGCAGCCATTTGCAACTTTGAGGATTTTTTGGGGACACTTTGAGGTTAAAAAATTACCGACGATATCCTTCGTTTATCCACTATATCCAAAGTTATGCCAAATTTTCCAAATATCTTTTAGTTCGCAAATTTTTAATTTTTTTTTCAGCCAACATTTTCGTTTCAAAAATTTTTTATCAATCGCCACTGATTGTATCTTATAGAGAATGTTTTGCAGTTTCAAAAACCCTACCTCCATTTTCTGTATGATCATTAGTTCCCGAGTAAATGATTGTCAAAGTTGAAAAGGACTGTTTTGCTTTGATCGACGATAACTCCGCGGCAAATCATCGTACGGAGCTCGTTAAGAGGTCAAATTAAAGCTGATTAAACTGTCTAAAAGAGCTTTATGGTTGCATAATGAATACATTTTTGAAGTCCACAGACCGTTTTAAAGACGAGCAAAAATTTGTGTCTCAGCGAAAGCATGTTGAAGCTTCAAGTTTCTAGTTTTGAGAACTTTCGGCAAAAAAAAATGTGAGCTGCGGTTATTACCCAATCCAAAGAAATAGCGCGAGAAAAAAATGTTTGTAAAGTTTTATTTTTTTTTGGTCCACTCACTTACTTATTTTTTTTCTAAATTACTTATTTTTCAATTAAATCAAAGCATGAGCCGGATAGCTTGTTTACTCAGCTTCAATTTGCTTTTTTTATATTCTCTTTATGTCAATTTGTCGATTGACAAAAAAGAGAAAACGATTATTTTTCATTGAAAGTCAAATATTTTAGTGATAAATTGACGTAAAGTGATTATATAAAAAAAGCAAATCGAAGCTGAATAAACAATCTATCCGGCCCATGCATTGATTTAATTAAAAAAAAATGCCGTGGATTAAAAAAAGAGAAACAAAAACACTTTTTTCGCATTAGTACTTAGGATTGCGTGATAACCGTAGCTCACAATTTTTTTGCCAAAAGATCTCAAAACAAGAAACTTGAGGCTTCATTTTTTTTTTAAATTTAGGTATGACCAGTTTTCACTCGAGATACAGCCTTTCAAAAATGCGTTCAAAATGCGCAAAGTTTGCGCAAAAATGGTGCCAAAACTCCTCACTGCCGAGAAAAAGTAATCAAGAATGAACATTTGAGCTGACATTCTAAACAACATTGACACTGATCCAGGCTTGTTAGACACGGTTATACTGAAGATGACAAGATTAGAAAATGTGGAAGCGGTTAAAGCAAAAGCGACGGAGTTTCTGAACCAGCTGACAGAAGCGGACTTCCAGCACTGCTTTCAACAATGGAAAAGTCGTATAGAGCGGTGTAGAGATCGCCAAGGGGAGTACATTGAAGGCGAAAAAAGTTGCTACTGTAATTGGTAACGAATAAAAAATGTTATGACAGCAGTTCGGTTATTTAATAGCCACACCTCGTAATCTACATTCCCGTGGGGTTTGATAGATTTTGACAGACATTCCATAAGTATATTTCGAAGAGCAACTAGAGCTTAAACAGCCGTAGCTAAATAATTTACATTGCCGTAAATGGAATTAGCACACCAAATACCAACCTATCTAGGTACATATACTTATCTGAGGTACTTTAAAATCCTGTAAACCGATCGATATCCAATAACGGGGCCGGATGCTTGACGAACGGGAAAGAGGTACCCAAATTGGATGAAATAATTTGCAATGTTTGCCTAATCGATTCAGGACAACGTAAAACGATTCGAAGCCGTTAAGTAATTGTTAGTTCGATGGTGCGTAGCTTTAACAAAGAGCCTGCTCGGATCGCGACGCGTCCTAAACTTCATTTAGCTTGCGGTCTATCATTTCTGTAGAGCTGAAGTCGAACATACGAGGTGTGGCTATTAAATAACCGAACTGCTGTCATAACACTTTTTATTCGTCACCAATTACAGTAGCAACTTTTGAAACCATTCAAAAACTTGTGTGCGGGATCTACATTAATTCCCGTACACTTCTATTAACATTGCATAAGCTGCCGTAAACGTTTTCCTCAGTTTAACAAGATACTCGAAAAGCTCCATCTGAACACTTAACATTTTTTCGACGCGCCACTGATGCGTAGACTAATTCAAACGACTGCTACAGTCAAACTGAGCGATCCACTGACTTGTCAAGCGAGCTCAGGGTGGGGAAAGTATCATCAGACACAGTTCTATTCAAACTTGTCGCGACAGCTTCGCAGCGCGCTGGTGGCGCATCAGTTCGGTTATTTAATAGCCACACTTCGTAATATAAACCATCGATAACCCCATCGATAAATACCACGGAAAGTATAAATCGACAAATCCCTGTATAAAAAACAAATCGTCTAACGCCATTTATTATTGACATTAGCACTAACGAAGCGAATAAGATTTATCGTTCATCGTTATTCGCTATCATAACCCGCATATCCGGATTTCGATCTTATTAGATCTCGTCGGTGTCACATATTTGACGGCGAATGATACAGAACGGGCGGATCGATTGTATACTGACCAGGAGAGCTGACGGTGGCGTTATCTTTCTGTCGGTGAAACCGTTAAGCTCAGATGAATTGACGAATGAAAATCTCAACTCTGAAAATTAATCTCAATCTGAGAAGCCCAGATGAACGAATTTGTGATTTTTAGATACTTTTGAGGTTAAGGACAAACATTGACCCGTATATAGTTGAATAGAAAATTAATTGGAATCAGTTAGTCAGGTTTCAATTCTCAACTTGAAAAGGTGCGTTTTTGCGATTTTTAGTTATTTTTTGAGGTTAGACTCCAAAAATATATGGGTACATGTTTTTTACACAAATTCCCATTTATTTATTTTGATTGTATGTATGTGCGAATAATTTTAAAATCGCCTGTACAACACACCCTTTAGAAGTTTTAGAATAATTATGCAACACCCTGTATAATCAATAACCCTGCATGTAGATAAAATTCCGAAAGAACAATAAGAAATATTTTTTGTCAAGCGTACGTTACCTGGAAATCTCTTTTAATACAATATACTCAAATCGTTAGAAAATAAACAGTTTAAAATTTTAGACTGAAGGATTGTTTATAATACTTATGTGTTTCCTGAGAAAGGCGATTTTTAGGCATATGTCATTTTTGAAATAAATTCTTTAATTACACAGGCCGACACAATTTTAACCCAGAAACCAGAATATATTTTTCCAAAGGTTTTAGATGCTCTGAATCCGAATCCGAGGTCCAAATCTCTCAATTGGCTCTGGCTTTCGAGATACCCTAACCTAAATGTGCAAAAAAAAGCGATTTTGGCCTATATTTGAGGTTATGTACCATTGCAAATTTATTTCTCAAAAAAATATGAAAAAATCTTAAAGTACATGCCTTGCCCTTTTAAATGACGTCGAGTTTACTCAAATATCTTTTCGCTGCGATATCGCATTTTGAAATTTTTAAATTTGTGTCGTCTTTTTACATAAGAAAACATTGACCTGTTATTGAATTTCAAACATTTTCAGTGTTTCCTAATCAAAAAACCAATCGACTGTTTGATGTACACGTGGTCCTTAATCGGTTTTCAAATATAGAGAAATTAACAAACATAAAAATTTCAAAATGCGATATTTCAACAAAAAAAATATATATTTGAGCAAACTCAACGGCATTTAAAAAAAGGAAGACTTGTACTTTAAGATGCTGTTCATAGTTTTTTGAGAAAAAAAAAATGCGATGCTACATAACCTTAAATATAGGCCAAAATCGCTTTTTTTGCACCTTTAGGTTAGGATACCTCGAAAACCAGAGCCAGTTGAGAGAATTGGACCTCGGATTCGGATTCAGCGCAGCAAAAACCTTGGGAAAAATATATTCTGGTTTCTGGGTTACAGGGTCGGCCTAATTTTGTCGACCTGTGTTATTTACGCAAAAATAAAAATGCACCTACACAGAGAGAACTAATTACTGCGCATAACAAATGAACTTTTCTCTCAAAGTAGTTCCAACTTCAAGCTCGCGATCGTCACAAAGGCGCACCATTTCGAATCGGCCGCACTGCACCTGACTGAATCGTATGAAATAATTCGCGGTGTTTGTCCAATCGATCCGGTGACGACGCAAACGATTCGGGACAGTTAAGTAAATTGTCGGCTTGGCGTTCCGTAATTTTCACAAAGTCTATGGTCGCGCCGCGTTCGATAAACTTCATTAAGTTGAAAATTTCATTGTTGCGAACGTGTGCCGACAACACCCAGTAAAGGGTAAATATTTGCCGACTTGATTATTCACGGCGCGGCTGCAGGCGCCGCGAGTTCGGCCCCTTCGGGCGATAAAACACCGCTTTCGACAGGCGTTCAATTACTAGTGTCTGGAAGTCCCTCGACGTCATCGATATCCGTTCGTATGTGTTTATTAAACGGGTGGGGAATCGGCGGAAACTTTTATCGGCGATTTTAGATTTCATCTTACGTGTAA